>JAXGGA010001539.1:0-70000 GCA_038373865.1 Uloborus plumipes | reverse complement strand
ACTTAAGCATTTTTGTGTCAATAATATCGCAATAAATGATTCTCTCTTCATATCTCTCAGAGTGAAAGAGATAACAAAAGTTTGAGCGTCTGAACGTGTGCTCTAATTGTATTAGAAACTTGCCTGCAAATTATTCCTACAGTTTTCGCATTTCTAAACGGGTCACAAACACAGGCACAAGCTCACAAACACAGGCCAATACAAGCACGTATTGGCCTGTGTTTTTTCTCAGTACTATTACTATTCCTGAAAACGCCAAGGTACTTTGCTGGTTTTACGCATAGCAAAATTTTAGAGAAAGCGAATTTTGTTCCTTCCTACATTAAAATAATTTCAATATGGTGAACAGAACTTCACATATCGAATGCTTTTAGAAATACTCCGGTGACACTTTTAGTTTGAGATCAAAAAGCTTTTAAGGTGCTGTGAAGTCAATTTTATGCGAAAGTACTGATTTTAAGTCTAGTTGTTCTCGTAGGTCACACTACGCCTAAAGTTCTGGTTCCTTCCTCTTTTCTTCATCTTTCTTTCATGAGTTTCTTTAAATTAAAAATTCATGATAAATAAGGACTAAAACCTGCTCATTCTTTGTTTATATTGCCAAAAATGTATCCTCTTTGCTTTCGTATTCACACCAGCGTTTCACTTGTGAATGTTTCGTAGAACAATATTTTGTTTGGTTCAAACGGAGCTGCATATTGGCCACTAATCATTTGCAGGTCTCGTGCATGTCCCAAGACCGGTAATCATTCGTTTATTTTGGTCTCACTAGCGCCAAGACCGATACCACGAGATAGTTTCGTCAGTTTCCCCACTAGATGGAGACACTGTCGCTCTATTCGATGTGAAACTGCAAAGTAATATAATTTTGCCCTCCCCTCTTCCCACACAAAAGCTACTTCATGCCAAACGAGTACTTGTGGGATCTTTTACAAGTCGCATTATCATACGGCACGGACGCTATCGATTTTCTGCATCTTGAGTCCAGGTCTGGACCAACGACTGGAACAAGGTTTTAACTTTCGCTTTTTTTCATAAAAGACCACTGCCTTAATAGAGGCCGCCACTCTGTCGGGTGAACAGTATTTCTAAAGCTTTAAGTGTTCTTTTTCCGTTCTACTGTCAGTTTGGTTGAGTGAAACTAACTTATCACAAAAAATAATTAATAATAGAATAGAAAAGTCGACTGCTAGTAAAGTTAGCAATCAATTTCAAAGTTGAACTAAAGCAATGACAGAAATGTGGGTTTAGACATCCAGAGCTTTTCAAACTTTGCAATCGTTTGCATTTCTACATTTGTTCACATTTGTTTACATTGTTTGCATTGAAAGAGCGCAAGTGCCTCCATCTAGTAAGGAAAGTGGGCGTCAAAATTCTTATGACAATGGCCATTGTTGATAGCGATGCCTCGTGAAAGAAGCCCGTTTCGGGAATTGCACTAGGTCTTCAAATGATTAGTTATCAATACGAATATGCAGCTCATTTGAAACAAACTTCTGTATATTACCTACTCCGCACCACTATCAGTTTACTTTCAAAAATTCCCAAAATGGGGTAATAGTGTGTGTTCGTTTACCCCATTCTTCTTTTTACCCACTTGTTTTGAGTCAAAAGCAACATTTATCTCCAACAAACTAAATTATTATTAATCGACAAAATATGACAGAAAATGACAAACAGCATCTATATTATGAAAATTCACAAAACAGTAAAGCTCCCCCCGGATTTAAATGCAATAGATCTAAAATACAACCTGTATCTCCCAATTTTAGATAAAATAAATTGGGAGAGGTAGGGAATTAGAAGCGGTAAAATAGTATTATTTTTTTAAGGAAAAAAGAAAATACCAACCAGTAAAGGGAAGAAAACAAATCACATTGAATTAAAAGTTTAAAAAGAAATCTTTTCTAGATAGAGAGGACTTTTCAACATCAATAACTTTTAATGAGACTATTTTAGCGTATTTAATCAATTTTGATGGGGATTGTTCCTCGAATAATTCTTTCACTTATAGATGAGGATAATTGAGGAATATTATAAAGGGTTATGAATAGAGATGGAACGAAGCTTCGGCCGGGCCGAAGCTTCGGCCAATTTGCCCAAATTGCCGAAGCTTCGGTCTGGCCGAAGCATAAGTTGTGATTCGGCCGCTTCGGCCCGAAATTTATGCAGCAAATGAAAGACAAGTAAAAAAGAATGCATGATAGGGTAAGTGCTCCAGTAGTCGGCCAATCTCCAGTAGTCGGCCACAATGACATAAAACTCCTCATAAATAGTAGTACATTTTTAATTCAAAATCAGATGTGACGCATTCACACATTCATGTACTTATCCTCAATCATCAATCAGTGGCAGTTAAGTTTCGGGTACTTTTTCTTGAATTAGTAATGAGTCATTTCATTTTGAATGGTGAGCCCGTCATCCAAGATTGCGATTCTGCTTATTTTTCAGGTAAGATGATTCTGTGGCCGACTACTGGAACATTTACTAGTGTTGACAACAGGTTGGATTTTAACATTTTTTTTTTTTTCTGAAACAAGTAGATGATTCACTATCAGAAATGTTCATCCTTGTAAAGTTTTACCTTGTTTTTGTTACTGTATTGATAGCTGAAAGTTCTAGGTTAGCCAAGATCAACAAAAGATCTCTTAAATAGCCGACTACTGGTGCTTTTACAGTACTATTTTTTTGATTTCACCAAAAACTGAAGCATTTTGCATTAAGAATATTAAGATAAATATATAACACAGCGTAAATAGTAGTAGATTGGGTAGTTCTATGGTATAATACATGATCGTATCCGTTTTTTTATTATAAAACATCAACTGAATTGCAGACTGAGCTTTTCATGTTCCAAGTAGAGCTTCCTACTACTAATTTGCAATACAAAAATAGTAATGTCGTCTTTTCTTGTACTAGCAGTACAAAGCAAAACAAAACAAGAAAACTTTTAATTAGTGAAATTAATTTAAGAATGACTCAGTAAGCTGAAAATGTTGTGTAATACTAAGAACATTAAAATAAAAACAACCAAAATAAAAATAAACTTTAATTAATAAAATCAATTTAAGAATGCCACAGTAAGTTGAAAATATTGTGTAACGCTAACAATATTAAAACATATGGAGAAAAGTATAAAACTCTACGCATTTATTATGCATTTAATCCAAAAACTTCAATATGTGCGCCAGCCGAAGCTTCGGCCATTAGTTTGCAGAAGCTTCGGTATTCGGCGCTTCGGCCAAATGCCGCTTCATTCCATCTCTAGTTATGAACTAAAATTGGGAAATTAACGAGAACATGCGGCATAAATTCATTGTCTTCACATGCGTTGCATGTTGGGAGAATACTAAGTAGATTTCATTATCGAGCGTACCTTAATCATGTAAGAACAAATCGTGACTGCTTAAACAGTTTAAAAATGGATGTAATTTCCTAAAAATTTTTCCTTTCTTAAGTCAGGTTTTTAAAATGCTCAATAGCACTATGTCTCCTCTTTTTTTTTACTTCCTTTTACGTAGTAAAGGAAGTATTGTGATCACGAAAAAAATTTCACTCAAATTTCGGTCTAAATTTTGACTTTGCTCACCCCTGAACGAATGTCGCGTAGTTTTTGCGACCTGACAGCACGTGCATATGTACCTAACAACATACAAAGAGCCGAAAAATCAATTTCGACCACCCCCGAGTAAATTACGACGAGTTTTCTCGTGACGTCTGTATGTACGTATGTGCGGATGTATGTGCGGATGTATGTGCGTATGTGGCTCGCATAACTCAAAAACTATATGCCGTAGAAACTTCTAGCTTGGTATGTAGGCTCTGAGGGGGGTCTAGTTGTGCACCTCCCCTTGTGATTGCATTCGAATGTTCCCAAAGGGGTCTTTTACCCCTTTTTTGGGGTAAATCAATGTTAATTTCAATACAGACTCAAGTGATATGAATTGGCGCCACCACTTGGCGACATGTCGCCAAGATTTTAGTCGCCAAGTGTTTGACGCCAACTTGGCGACAAATTTGGTGAAAAAATTATTTTTTGAATTTGGGTTCAACTTGGCGCTATTGGCGATATTTTGCGAAAAATTCACTGAATGGAAATTAAAATCAGCAATATTTAGAAAATTAACCATTGTAAAATATTTTTTTTGCATTGTTTCGTGGCCGATTAGGGGAGTAAATATTTGAATTGTTACCTTGCTCACTCCAAGAACTTTTTTGAACACTTAAGGCAACTACTAAGAAATTTACACGTAAAAGGAAGTAGTGTGGGGTCCATACCAGATTTTTTTTTGCAATTTCTCATTAAAATTTGCAATGGATAAAAGCAAACACGAAACGAAACCAGAGACGATGAGATCGCGTCAGGTTGAAAAATTTATGAAACTGCGGTCAAAGTTAAAAAATTAAAAATTTTGAACAAACCCATCACAAAATATTTCTAACAGGTGCGTTTACCCCTAGAGACACACCTAAATGGTATTTTACAGTTAAAAATTAGGTAATCTATGGATTAATGCTGAAGCGTTACAACAGGAGGAGGGGGGGGGGTAAGGGGGTCTGTTCACCCGGGGTTTCATCTATCCGGGATGTAACACCCAACGTGGATTTCAGCGATTTTCAAAAATATAAATATTTTATTTTTGAATTTTCCTCTAACATATTTTAAATTACATTTAATCAAACAGATCTCATCAAAAATAAAACACAGTATTGCGGAAATAACGGTTATATATTCAATTAAGGCAAATTTCCTATCAACTGCTACCGTAATTTGTACTTGTTTTTTATTTTAAACTTTCGTCAAATCACAACAATAAAAATGAGTTGTTACCGAAAATTGTGCAAACTTAATGTGCACTTTTTTTTGGAGGGCTGGGGCTGACACCCCAAATTACCACACTGGGTAAGAAACGCCACTGATTAATGTATGTTTTCAGATAGCCATAGATCAGTGCGTTTTAAATGGGTCGGAAATTTGGGAAAACTTAAGTAAAATCGCAAAAAGGGTACAATACTGCAGCAGATATGACAAAAAAAAAGTGGAATTGTGCCTTTAATGATAGAAGCATATAACTTGGTATGCATATACTACGTATAATTACGAGTCATTTTGGATACGCGGCCATCTGAGATTTCGAATATTTCAGTAATGGCGGACTTTCGAAATGGTGGCCTCTGAATATATTTTATGTGCTTCTTTGTTTCGATATTCACAAGGTTAAACGTACGTTACGAAAAAAAATCATGGAATTTAATATCCTTTTCAAATAAGTTCTATTGCATTGTGTGTTTTAAGTGGATTTTAACTTTTACCGCTAGGGGGCGCTTTATAGTTCTTTTTTAATCGTCCAAAATGCGCAACAGATATGTGAGCAAAATTGATGGAATTTTGTTTTCAATTGTAGACGCTTACAAATTTAGGTAAAGATAATAAATATAAACTCAGGTTTGTGAAAATTACAACACCATGAAGGAATCGTCATAATTGAATGAAATTTAATACACAGCTGAGTGATAGTGATACAAAAAAATGATTAAACTTAGAAAAAGCCAACAAATAATTAAAAAATATTGAAATTAGTATTTTGTGTAGCCAGCACGCGCTGAATAAGTGCTGCTACGCGACGTGGCATGGAGTCAAACAAATTTTTAATGTCTGCCTGATCACTAGCATTCCATACTGTTTGTGTGCGTACCCAAAGTTCGTCTGTAAAAGCAACAGGGCGAGGATCATCATGAACGAGACGACGACCTACGAAATCCCACACATGTTCAACCGGCGACATATCTGGGGAATACGCTGGGCAGGAAAGAAGCTGTACTTGCTGCGATGCAAGGAAGGATTGAACTGTCCTAGCGACATGAGGGCGGGCATTATCCTGCTGAAATACAGCGCCAGACAAGCCTTGAAGGAAGTTTGGGGCTGTAGAACTTCACTGATGTCCCGGTTGCTGTTCAGGCTACCCCCAATTCGTAGCAATTGAGATCGTCCGTGATATGATATGGCACTCCAGACCATGACTCCAGGTGTTTCTCTACTGTGACGTTCGATAATGCACTCTGGAAGATGGCGTTCACCGTCATAGCGTCGGAAGCGAATGCGGCTATCATGGTGGCACAAATTAAAGCGGGATTCGTCAAAAAACACAACATACTGCCAATCAGCAGGCCAGTCCTTACGCTGATTGGCCCATTGTAGCCGCAGGTGGCGATAGTTTATCGTGAGCGGGATCCTGTATTATAAAGGAGTCTTTGTGTGCAGTCCACGCTGCATCAGACGTCTACGAATTGATGAAGCTCACATTTAAACACTTGTAGCAGTTGACCACTGTTCTGCCAGTTGTCTGGAAGAAGCTGTACGGTCCGTCAGTACCATGCGGATCAGGTGTCTATCATTGCGCTGACGTCACTTTTCTGGGTCCACTCCCGAATTTCCGAGCTGTCTAACACTCGTCCGTCCACTGCTTCCAAACACGCATCACTGTGCTGCTGTTACGCTGCACACGAACGGCTACTTCAAGATAAGACAATACAGCTTCGCGAAGGTCGATGATCCTCCCCCGTTTAAACTCCGTAAGTTGTTGAAACCTCGCTCTTTTTCGTCGAAGAGGCATAAGCAACGTCTCATCTAACGTTTATCACAAGCAGATAACCACATATAACCATACACACCTTGCTGCAGCCGTCTATTTATTCGGATAAATTTGGCGTTCAGAGGTCGCCGCTCAACGTACGCATGCGCTACGCGTCTAAAATTCTAATCATTTGCATATCATACCCTACTTTGCATTTGCTGAAAATTTCAGCCCATTCGCACAAGTCCTTCATGGTGTTTTTTCACAATTTTCACAAGTATGAGTTTTTAATTACGAGGAGTACACTTTTTATGCCTGAAACAACAATAACTCTATATAGTTTTAACAGTTGTCATTTAACATGATTTAAAAAGGTTTGAAGGAACTCTAAAAGATATTCAGAGGAAGCTTTGGATTTCAATATCCTCTCTCTCTTTTGGATATCAGTTCTCTGGTTGTGAACCGGAGCCTCCCTCCTCACTCAAAACCTTTACCCTTTCTCCCACCCTCTTCAAACTGTTAAATTCAATAAATGTTTACTCCACTGCTTATACAATGCAGGTTATTGAAAATATAAAGACATTTGCATATATGATAAAACAAGGAAATCAACTAAAAATGTTCAAATTTGGAGAATTTGTGAAACTTTGAGAAGCTGTATCTCAAAAACTATTACAGCTAACAAGTCCATTTTGGTATCAACTTGTAGCAAATTTAATGTAGTTTAAATATGTAATGTATGATGTTTGTCAAAAACGTGCTCTTTCATGGTCAAAATGGGGAAATTTCGAAAAAAGATACGAAAATTTAGCAGTTTGACAGCTGCCATTACTCCAATAGACGAAATCTCAGATGGTCGCGTATCCAGAATTAAATCATTTGATGTGTAGTATACATGTGCCGAGTTTCATGTTTCTATCATTAAAAGCACAATTCGGTCATATATCTGTTGTACTACAATATTAAATGAGTAATAAAAAAAATGCCACAACTATTGTTAAGATTTTTTTCTTTTGACGAAGTTAATGGTGCGTAAGTGTTCAAAATTTGAAGCTTAATATGATGACCAGAGAGAAAATTGTCACTTGAATTTATGCGCAATTAAAAACGATTTTCTTCCAATCAAGCAAGGAATGTATTGCAATTCATCAATATCGCCTGTAGCTAATTAATTACGTCTGAAAAATGATGAACAAGGTATTTCTAATACAGCGGGTGAGCAACCCGTCGATCGCGATCGACCGGTCGATCTCGAGCCTATTTTGAGTCTAGCGTAGCAATATTTCGAGCCTTGCTTTCTGTCTGAACATAATTAATAAAATTAATTTCTGCAACAAAATTGTGTTTAGCGTCATCATCAAAAGTTATCTGAAAATTTTCTCAATTGCTGGTTCTCTCGCATAATAGAAAAATTGGTGAAACTTTTAAATGTTAATGAAGGTTAGAATAATTATATAACTACGCTGATTAGCAGACCATTAGCTATGAAACTTTAGCTAAGGAATTATATCTGAAGAAATGGTAAGCATGGCATCTTCTAACATTATCATAAAATGGTGATATTTTATTTTTATTTTTTAAAGGGGAGGGATTTAAAAGAAAAACCATTAATTTAAAGTAGGTGTCAAGGTTTTCTTGCACAATATTGAAAAATAGACGAAACTTTTAAACATTAATGAACATTTGAATAACTATATAACTACACTGATTAGCAGACTGCTAAACGTAGAGCTTAAAAGATTATCTTTTCGCTGATTGCAGTAGTAAGCGAGTAAAACTTCTAAACGTGATAATTTTAACTAAATTGCAAATTAATTACGTAATTAATTGTGGATCTCAGGAGTTCTCAGCTAAGTTGAATGTATGTGCGTTGCATAAGTTACATAGTTAGTCATGGTTAAGTCCAGCTGTCCATAATCTTCGTGTTATAACTATTTTAAGAGAGGAATCTCAAGGTTTAATCAGTAAGCACTTCTCCGTGAAAAAGATAACGAATTCCTTTTTTTGACACACAAATAATAGTAAAATTAGAAGAATATCTATATTTTCTTCAGATGCCGGATTAATGTATGATAAAAAAAAAACAAGTAAATAAACACAGGTAAAGAGCCCAGATCTAAATTAACTTCTGAAGTTAGTGGGGAGGTCAGTCTTTTATCGAAATACTCTATTTTTGGGGGGGGGGGGGCTATTTCTATGCTCTTGACACAATGAAACAAATCTCGCTATGTAACAAATATTATTTCTAAAAGCGGTCACCCAACAGAATTTAGATTTAAATCTCCTCTTTAAGCCCCCTTCCCCCTCACTCAAACATGTAGAATTTCTATGCATTAATATCTGGTTTCATTTGCATTGCTATACTACGGTTAGTTAAGTCAAATTTATTACTTCACAGAATTAATAGAATATTGTAAAAGTACATTTTTAAAAAAAGTTGGTCCAAATTCTAACAGTTAAAAGTAACAACTGTAGATTGACGTTTTAAGAAATTTTACCTCCCTTTCTAAAATTGTAATGAAAATTTATATTGAACCTGTTTTAATGTGTTAAGTACCTTTATTAAAGTGTTTAGAAACAGAGTTCAGAGTTTTAAATCATAGGTTTTCAGTCATTCTCAGCCCCTTTGAACATTTTGAGGGAAAGCGTCCTGAGGTTTTAGGTCATCAAGCCCTGTAGGTATCCCATATTAAGAGTTATCATCATACTAAACGACTTTACACTGTCTTTGTTTTATGTATCTTTTAAGCATCCCTTGTTTCATGCATGTTTCATGTATCAGATGATAAATATGATACATGAGTAAGAAGAGTTATATACTTCATATTTACATTAGAAAGTTTGAGAACTCAATGCATAAACTATATGAGGCATTCAAAAATTGTAAATGGAAAAACCGTCTCACTGTTTATCAGATTCTAACTCTCTCAATCTTTCATTGCAATTTAAATTTTTAATGGGGCATTTTTTGAAATCATACTTTCGTTTTGAAATTTTACAGAGATAAAATTGACTGATACCACAAATATGAAACTTTGAATGCTTTATCAACTCTTAACACCACTAACTGAGACGTAAACATAATATCCGATGATTTTATCTCCAATGACACATGATAACTATATAAACCCAACAACAGCGTTAGAGAACTAACCACATCCAGAGTAATTAATCATTTAGTCAGATAGAGTATTACATAGTTTGAAACCAACGGTAAGTCCCTGCACCAAAACATCATTATTAATTCAGAAAATTTTAGGTATGATCCCAGTGAAATATAAATATGTTGTTATACAAGGCAGCCGAATAAATCTAAATTGACTGAGGTTTACATCGAAAAGTCTTCTTAAAAGCTAGTTGATTTGACTACTCAACTGTATTTTCCTAAATCCCCATTCGATGAAATGCAATATTTAGAAGACAAAATTCGAAAAGCTATTCTAATTCAGGAGTTATATAAAACTTTACTCAAATAGACTTTGAGACTTAGGAATATGTTTTGAATCAAAAATTATGCAAATGTTTCTAAAACTCAACTGTATGTTATTAAGTTTTTACAATTCAATTTTAAAGCAACTTTTCTAAATTTTGGTTTGCAGTTTTTAAAACAGAATTTAAAATGAAGCAGGCTTCATGTATTGCAGAAAGAGAGTAGAAAGCATAACCACAAAGCAATGAAATGTGTTTTTAAACGAGACTGTTGAATAGTTTATTCTAAATCATCTATTTTTGCGGAAATCATTTGAAACAGCTTACTAAAAAAGGTTACCAAGGAAAATTTATCATGCGAAAAGAATATTAAATGAAAACTATCGTCACGAAACATTACTTGTTGTTATATAAGTAATTCTAATACATAAAGATTATCGTTAGGATTTTTATTTCAAGGCGTATAAATACTGCTTGACATGTTTAGAGGAGCAAAATTCACTTTAAAGGAGTAAAATATATAAAAACAGCGAAGACCACAATAGTTTTCAATTCCACTAAAAACTAAATTTCGAATAATGAAACAGAAAATGACAGGTAAAGAAAACATATGAATATTTTTTAGTTTTAGTTTTTAGAATGATTAATTTTTTAATTTAAAAAATGGTGAAAAAGACTGTAATGATATTTTTTTTTCAAATTCCAAGTACTTTTCCTAACATTTCCACGGTGCTGAAATTGTATTAGCATCAAATTATGTTTGAGTAAATTTTTGAGTGGTATTTTTTATTTCAATACACGAGATACATTTTATAAAAGTTAAAAATATGCCTGAATATCTACTTAATATGGTAGTTATCCAATGTATTGTGAGTGTTATATAACTTATTTTATAACGGCCATTAGTTAAAACTCGCTGAAAATCGGACCAGATACGAAATTATATTCTCGGTATGAAAAAACATCATGTGTTCCATTCAAGGATTGAACTTTTAAACAACTACATATTCTCGTAGCTACTGTCTAAAATTTTTTCGCAAGACCTCCGTCGATTCTGCGCACGCGCCAAGTCTCTTCTGACTTTCTCGAAATAGGGGGGAAATGCAACGAGGAAGTAACAAGCGAAGAAAAACTGAAGGCATCGGGAAGTGCGCATCTTAAACCTATCTCCCCTTTTTCAAATGGAATCATTCGTTTCTGCCAGGCGCACAATACGCAAACAGACAGTATTATGAACTTTTTTAGTTGTTAGTTTTCAGTGGTATACCAGCAGATTCTTCTTCTCATCTTTAAAATTTTAAAACGGTTGCGCTGATTTACTAAATTGTTTTTAACAATTAGAGGTGCCATAATGGGAGGTCACGAAAGGTCAGCGAAACCAGTCAAAAATGTTTTGATTCAGAAACTTTTGACTGGTGATTCTGCCAATTTGGAAAATTTCTGATGTTTCAAAGGAATATGATGGCTAATATTTCATCTATATACAGGGTGTCCACTCCAATCGTGGACCAATAGCTAATTTCTAAACCGTTAGAGATAAGCATATAGTTTATTTAGGAAAAAATCTCCAAATTTCGAAAGGGATTTTGGGTCTATTCAATGTTTTTCAAAAAATCAAATTTTGAAAGAGTTACGAAATTTAAATTTTTATACAGCCCCCCAGTCCTATCAATCATATTTAGTAAAACATTCTTGACACTGTAACGTTTAAAACTAAAAAAAAATCACTCTTCTACCACAAAAATTGACCGAGTTATGACGTTTTGAAAAATCAAGATTTTGCATTATTTCATGACGTCATCGAGCGATTCGCTTAAGGGACCGTATGCGAAATCCTTCAAAATCTTGATTTTTCAAAACGTCATAACTCGGTCAATTTTTGTGGTAGAAGAGTGATTTTTTTTTAGTTTTAAACGTTACAGTGTCTAGAATGTTTTACTAAATATGATTGATAGGACTGGGGGGCTGTATAAAAATTTAAATTTTGTAACTCTTTCAAAATTTGATTTTTTGAAAAACTTTGAATAGACCCAAAATTCCTTTCGTAATTTTCAGATTTTTTCCTAAATAAACTATATGCTTATCTCTAATGGTTTAGAAATTAGCTATTGGTCCACGATTGGAGTGGACACCCTGTATATTTAAGTATGCGTACGTCTTCGAATTTTATCTCTCGGAAAAAATATGAGGACCATTCGGTAAGTGGAGCACCCCCTCGCACCTATCCGAAGAATTTAAGTTCGGAGCTCCCCAAATAGCATTTCTGATTCTTTGGTCACTCTTTTTCGTATAAAAAAAAAGTATTTTCTACTAAAGATAAGCTCCCAACCTATACCTTTAAATCAATATTTGACAGATGTTTCAGCTTTTGTTTTGTATATCTTACTACGAACGTTCCATGAAACAAGTTATGATATTAAATATAACTTGTTTCATGCATATAACATGTGTAATTGTTATTTTTCAAGAAGTATGATTAATTTTGTAAAATAAAACCCCCATTTCTGAAAGTGTCTTTTCTCCTTTACAAATTTGAGAAATATTAAACGAAGTCGTCTTTGATAAATATGTTTGACAAATATATAATTATGAGTATTACTTTCAAAATTTGTTTAAGAGCCATTATTTTGAAATTCAGACAAGGTGTGGCAGTGACCATTTTTTGATTTTCCTCCTTTTTTTAAATGTCAAAGTAGGTCATGAGAAATAAATATTCTGAAGTTTGTAGCCCCCCCCCCCCCAAAAAAAAAATTTTGTTCGCTCGATAAAAATTCCCAGTTTGATGTTATGCAGCGCTTTTTTGGTAAAACGGCTGAAAGACGCATTTCGTTGCGCTGTAGTTTTTTTACAGAAACGCTACCCCATGGTTATGTTTACGTTTATTGATTGTACAGTGTGTAGTTATGAGGACCCCATAGTTATTTGGGTTGGGGTGTGTTGCTTTTTTTAGTTAAGGGGCCGCAAAGTATGGTTTTTAGACCATTTTCGCTCGACTTTGAGCTGCGTTATTTCCCCCCTAACAGCAATCACCCGAAATTTTTTTAACATATACTGAAAATTTATACTATGAAGAGAATATGTGGTACGAAAATTGTTTAATATCTCATTGCTTTGAAGAGAAAAAGACCTAGACATTTTTCAAATTTTCAAAATTTGCGGTTTTTTTATCGCATTTAACTCAAAACAGCAACTCTAGGGAAAAAAAGCTTTCATGGATTATAGAGCCTACAGATGTGTAGCAAAACGTAAAAAAAAAGTTGCGTGGGGTCTCGTCTCGCTTTCAAGAAAAACATTTTTTTTTTTTTGTAGCTCATTTTAATGCTTTTTTCTCATAGTAAAATGTGTCCATCAAGTAGGTCAGATCTGCTGAAACTCTAAGTATTTAGTAATGATATATTTAAGATTGTATAGGGAAAGAGAAAAAGACTGAAAACACTTAATTTTGTCAAAAAATTTTATAATTTTTAACTTTTTCATTGCAATTAACTCAAAAAACGTGTGCATGCAGGTATCATATAATATAAAAAATGCAGGTAATATGCAGGTATCATATAATATAAAAAAATAATCATAACATGTAAAAAATAAATATATAGAAAATTTCAAAACAATGTTGCAGTATTGTTTCCAACTTCGCCGAATCATCAGCAAAATTTTTCGATCATGAAATTTTTCGGGAGGTCACTGTGACCGTCCACTAGAATACATCTGAATATACCGTACCGAATTTACTTTTTCCAATATTTCAAAGCTAGTAATATGTGCATTCAATAATAGTCTCAGGATTTCACGTTTTTTGAGTTAATTGCAATTAAAAAACTAAAAATTATAAAAAATTTAGACAAAATTAAGTGTTTTTAGTCCTTTTCTCCTTCCCTATACAAATTTAAATATATCATTACTATATACTTAGAGTTTCAGCAGATCTGACCTACTTGATGAACACATTTTACTATGAGAAAAAAACATTAGGGTCATTTTCAAAATGTGCTTACATTTGCTGTCCGGAGGTTAAAAGGATGATTTTGAAGCATAACTTATGTTTTAAATTCAATGCGAACAATTGTTTTCTGCAAGAAATGCTCCCCAAAAAATTTTAGCACTCCAAAAATTATTGAAATTTATTTATTTATTTTTATATAAGTCTTTAAAAATGAGAATCAAGGCAAAAACGCTTGTCCATTTCCAATTTTCGCAAGTTCAACTATTTTTTGATATACTTAATTGTATAAAAAAGTAAATACAACAAATTATTTTTATATATTGACTATTAGTATATGATATTCATAGTGAAAATTGACAATAGTATTTTTTTTTCGTTAAGAAATGTATGAATATATTTTGTCCGGCAGTTCTTGTCAAATCCGTTACCCTAAGATTATTTTAGCAAAAAAAGGTATTTATTACAGTCAGAAGATGGTAACACGTATTAACTTAACAAACTAGTGACGTAACTATTTAGTACCATTTTGTTTCCCCGAGTCGAGAAGTATTGCTGTGGCGTTTCGCACAAGATTTCTTCCAGGTGCGTATTTTTATTCTTTGTCAAGTCTGTTACCAATGATTTTAGTATTAATTTTTACTTTTTCTCAACTTTTACCCCGAAATATTGTTAATTATACAACTCTAAGAAAATGCATATTGTTGTTCCGTTTTTAAATTCTACAACCTAGTCATAATTTGACATTTTGGTTGAAATGTCAAGTCCGTTACTGGTCAAATCCGTCACCAAATGTCAAGTCCGTTACCATACAGTTTTTGATCAATATTATAGTAATCACAAACATCGTTTTAAGCTTCAGGGTCGCAAATAATTTCAAGTGAAGTTGGTTCTAGGCGCTATGGTGTAGTTTAAAAGTAAGATTTCATATTGATTTTGTGTGGTAACGGACGACAATTTTCCTTGAAACTTAACGTTATACAACAGCATTTGAATACTTAATTATGCATCAAAGTGTACAACCGATTACTTTTTCACACACCTAAAATATGTGACAAAACATCTGTTAGTGATTCTAAAAAAAATAGCAAGTTAAAAAAATTACTTAAAAATTCTGAAATGTAAGCATATGGTGAAAATGACCTATTAAATTGAGCTACAGAAAAAAAATATTTTCTTGAAAACGAGACAAGACCCCACGCAACTTTCTTTATTACGTTATGCTACACATCTGTAGGTTCCATAATCCATAAAAGTTTTTCTTCCCTAGAGTTGCTGTTCTGAGTTAAATGCGATCGAAAAACCGCAAATTTTGAAAATTTGAAAAATGTCTAGGTCTTTTTCTCTTCAAAGCAATGAGATATTAAACATTTTTCGTACCACATATTCTCTTCATAGTATAAATTTTCAGTATATGTTAAAAAAATTTCGGGGGGTTGCTTTTAGGGGGGTCGAGCGAAAATGGTCTAAAAACCATACTTTGCGGCCCCTTAACTAAAAAAAAAACCAATGAAATGCGTCTTTCAGCCGTTTTACCAAAAAAGCGATGCATAACATCAAACTTTGGGAATTTTTACCGAGCGTACAAAATTTTTTGGGGGGCTACAAACTTCAGAATGTTCATTTCTCATGACCTACTTTGACATATAAAAAAATGAGGAAAATCAAAAATGGTCACTGCCAAAATTTCCTTTTTTTGATCGATTTTCAAAATAATGGCTCTTAAGGTAGCATTTGTTTCATTCTGCGTTATCACTAATACATGTGCTATTATGAACACATAATAAATTTTCAAAACGATTTTGGAAACTATCAAGTGTATTTATGCAAGTGATAAACTTTTTAAAAAGTTGATCAACAGATCAGAAACTACACATCCACACCACTCTACCATGTTTAAAGTAAATTTCTAACAACGTTTGCAAAACCACCAGAATTTTCAAAGGTTAAAGGATTGAATTTAGGCTATGAAACTCAAATGAGGTTCCACTAACGCAAAAGTAAATTTGAGCGTATTTGCCTACATTTGCATTTTATCTTAATGCCACCACTGAATTAAATACACATCCTATTTGCATCTGTGATGTTCTTGCCTTTGATCTTCTCTGTCCTTTCTGTCACACTGGAAACCACGTTTTGTGTCCTGCTTTTACCTAATCCGCGGAAAATTTCCAGTCCAGGATTGTTAACGTTGAGTTCCATTTCAAAAGTATTTTCACCTTGGTTCCGTCTGTTTGTTTCTTTTCAAGAAGAATCTCCTCGTATTATTGTTATTTACACTTGAGATGTTTAACTATTCTTGTGCACTAAGAGCTTTTCTTAAGTAATGAAATGCTGTTAATTTAATGAATTCGGTTTATTGTAATGAATACTATGCAAAGGAATTACAATGAATTTCTGTAATGTGATGGCTAAAAGTTTATTCTGACAATCAAAACAACGTTTATTGGTGTAAGTGTATTCATGATTTTTAGGAGTAGTTGGCGTTTCATATTAGCAACACTTTTTTATAAAAATATTATTGTGTTATTATTCAACATTGTGAAAACTTTTATTTCAGCATTTTTACAGTACAAAGATGCTGCTCAAATTTGTCTAAAACCTCAGCATCACATTAGATTGAATTCTGATCAGTAAAAGAAATAAAAAATAATAATAAAAGAATATCACTTGACTTATACGTCATAAACATTCCGCGCCTTTGAAGCAGGGCTTTACTGTATTGTAAATTGTAATACGTTAGAATTAAATAATGCTTTGATTGCACATTTATCTAAAACCTAAACAACACATGTAATTGAATTCTGAACAGTAAAAAAAAATAAATAACTAATAATAAAATAATATCACTTGACTATTACGTCATAGATATTCCGGGCCTTTAGAACAGAGTTTTACTGTATTGTAAACTGTAAAGCGTTAGAATTTAATAATGCTTTGATTTCAGATTTACTCCGTATTCACCAAATTAATTAATTGACTTTCGATCATGTGCCTAAAACGTAGATTGAAGCTTTCTCCTTAGTTGAAGAAGACTTCAACTTTCGGTTTGGTTGTCCGACCAGCAGCAATCCATAGTTGCTTAAGTAGAAGTATGACCATCACCACACACATATCTTTTGGCTAAACACCGCTTCTGTCCTATGTCTACTTTGATGAAGTAGCTTGTTTTTTTTCTTGATCGTGGATTAACCCCTTGACTTAAAAATTCAATGAACCTTGTTGCGATCTGAGAATACCATTTAATGTCGCTAAACTGAATAGTTACGACAGAATAGCTGCGAAAGAACGCATTTTATTTTTGGATTTTTACCAATCAGTTTGGTGTTTATTAAAAACATCTAAATGACAAAAGCACTAGACGAGTCAGGTTTGTCAAAGTCTAAAGTGGTCCAAAAAAATTAATGACGAGTCAGACTTGTTATTTTATGTCGAGGGGTTAATAAGCAGTTAATAAGAAAGCACAATCAAGAGGAAAAAACGCTGGTTCCCCATAGCAGATGTAGAAGAAAGCGACTTTTAGCTCCAAGACGGTGGTCATGTCGCCTTTTAATAGAGGGCAGCAATTTGACAGAGGGTTGAAGTGGGTAGCTAATGTAAAATCGGAATAACAGATCTGAATTCTTCTTAAAAGCATAACTTGTGCTTATTCATTTTTAAATGCTTAGAAAATATAAGTATAGATAAATCTACTGAAATACAGTTGGATTGTTTGTTATTTTAACCTCCGCTTACTCTGTTCTTGCCTCAAGAACAAGAAAAAAGCATTGTTCTCCGTTCTAAATTCTATCCCTAGAAAACTTGATATTTCCTTTCAGTTTCGCAATAAATTATTCAGAATTTATATTAGTTCACTAAAAAACGTCAAATGCAAAGTAATAAACTTCATGCTCCTCGAGAAATTTATCAAAGTCAAATTTTTGTACTTTAATGCTACATCTAAAACACATCTAAACTGAGCTTCGCCTCAGGTCTTTTTCACTGAAATATTCATTTGAAGTTTGAATATTCATTTGAAGTTGAATGAATCACATTCAAATCCATTTCTTGCGAAAAACTATCCATTTTTCTTGAGATTTTCGAAAAATACAAAAGAGGATTGTGAAGCAACAAAATACTTTTCAACCATAAAGGAAGTGCGCAAAACTCTCTTTGTAAATGTGAATAAAAAAAAGAAAGAACAATAACTCAGCATTTCTATTTAAATCTTTAAAACTAGAAACTACTTACACAAGACAGTGGTACAATAGAGTATTTTGTAGTTTTTGAATTGATTGCGCAAACTGAATTGCTGATTGCTTTTTTGACAACAGAAATTCTGTTATACATATAATGCGTTAGTTACATGATAAATGTTGCCTAAAATTAGTTTTGCCAGAGATGCAAATATATTCATTTAAATATGCAGATTTGACAAGTATTTAGTATTTTTTACGGAAAAAAGATTTGACAGAGCAACGCATTTATTGCTTTTAGTAAGTGAACAATAGGGTGAGCCGAAATTATTAAACTTCATAAATCGCTTTGCAATATAATCATTATATTGGTGGTCCTCTCCAAATAGATCAAAACAAAGCTAAGAAAAAAATTTCTATCAACTTTGTTAAAAACACTTGATTTAAATTTTTCTAATTTTTCTGAGCTCATCTATAGCAAGAAAAATATTGGCCACTGATAATTATCTTTATTTTTTGCACTAACTTTTTCTCAGAAGTTACATCAGTTATTCACTTATTAGGGAATATGAGGGAATGATTGTGAGTGAGTGATGAATTATAGTAAAATGGCCATTTCCTTTTTTACAATGGGGGAGTTTCCTTCAGTCAAAAGTACTAACTTTTTGTTACTGAAATTGATAGAATGATATAAAAAATAACATCCCTGCTAAAAATGACACGTAGAGATCAATAAAAAAAATGTACGTGGAAATGGCCAACGGATATCAATAGAGCTAAATCAGTAGAGGTCTACTGATATCAGTTGAACAAGATGCTATGGATCTCTATTGATATTCATAGATTCTACGGTTTTGTTCTACTGATATCACTACCTCTACTGATTTAGCTCTATTGATATCCGTTGGCCATTTCTAGTATTATTTTTTTTCTATGATGCTATGGATCTTTATTGATATCTATAGATCCTACGGTTTTGTTCCATTGATATCACTGAAAGATGCCATGGATCTTGTTTTGTTCGTTACTGATATCAAAAGGTCTCTACTGATTTATCAGTATTGATATCCGTAATCCATTTCCCCCATACAAATTCTTTCTATTGATCTCTATGGGTCATTTTTACTAGGGATAGAACTACTCAAACAAGGTGGTGTGTCATTGCACAAGTGGTGTGCAAAATATCCAGCAGAATAAAAGTGATATATGCTGAAGTAAATGCACTCACAGCTCGATCATCGCATCCTAAGATTGCAGTTTCGCCCGAATTGAGTACTCCACAGTTAGGAATAGCCAATGATCGAGACGGAGGCAAAAATCTTCTTAATGTAGCTAAGATAGCCAACAAACTGGTAGATAAAGTGAATTTATCTGTTTATACGTAATAGCATTAATTAGCCACAGCATAAAGATTTTGTACATATCAGGGCATAACACTACATTAAAGTATCAAATTTTAATGGATATGCATCGAGACTCATTATGCATCACATGGAAATGTATGGAAAAGACCCTCAAAATAATGATTCTTAGATTAACGACAAACTTATTTTTGGAACTTCAAATGCTCCATTTTTCACAATGCGCACAATGTACAATTTCCACATGAAGAGGCCAATTTTTTTTTGTATCCAGTTTAAAGAATAAAAATGTGTTTTTCTTTAATTATCTTTTTTAAAAAATATCTTTGAAATGAATGGTTGAACCATATGTCTATGATGATTTGAAAGAAAACTATTGATTTTTTTCAAACATAAAGGGAAAAAATGACTAGCATAATCTATGAATCTGTAATATCAGATTTTAAAAAGTCAGAAATTTTATCAGTTAAAATTTCAGTCGAAGTTTATTATTTTAAAATTATAGTTATATTTATTTACAAAGTTTAAAATCATCTGCTTTTTTTATTATTACTATTAATAACTTTCCTAGCTCACTAATTTTACCGAGACTTACTACTTAAGTTTAAACTTAATGATTTTATTTATACAGATATCAATTGGAATTAGTATAACCTATCGGATTTCTATTGATGTCAATTAAAACTTTAAGTTATATCCATTGGGATCAGTATCCTATTGACCAGATTTCTATCGATATCTATAAAGTTTCTATTGATATCCATTGAAATGCTTTCCTACTGACCAAATTTCTATTGATGTCTATAAGGCTTCTATGGATATCCATTGAGGTTATGATCAATAGGCTACAGGTATCAACAGCTTCTATCGATACCAATAGAGACATCTATAGATATCAATTCATATCAATAGAACTCTACCGATATCAATAGATTTTTCTATTGATCTCTACGTGTCATTTTTAGCAGGGATGGGCTCGGAAAATACTTTAATTTTCCCAACAGTTTATTTTTTATTAATTTTTTAAAATACCCTACCTTGAAAACGGGGCGTGGCTTTTGTTACGTCAGTGGTGCACCTAACAGCTCTCTTTCCAATAATAACACATTTTGCTTGACTTGAGTTGTCCAATCACAGGAGTCGGTGACGTTACGACCTTTGTCATCTCACTACAACCAATTAGATTTCGCGCTTACGTGCACCACTGACGTCATGCGCAGATGTTTTTTTTTTTTTTTTCGGAATAGCATCTGCGCACCAGTTAAAATAATTTGTAAAAAATATATAACTGTGTCAAAAAATAAACGAAATGGTCAGTTCCTATGTTTTGAAGCATGTTCTTTCAGAAAAAAATACTTTTGAAATTTCGGAAATTCCCCCATTATCTGAATTGAGATAATGCACCTTTTTAGCATTAAAAATTTCTATGTTTTGAACGAATATTCTTATTAAAGAATAAAAGATAACAAAATTCAGACATGTTCAAAAAGAGGAGGTTTTCACACTGTGAAAAAATAATTTTCTCTGGTTGAAATTTCGGGCACTTCTTACAAAGCAAAGCCTATTTCTGGTACTATATCTGAGAAATTTAGAAATTTTAATCACGTAATTACATTAAAATAAATTTTGAACAATTAGATAAGAAACAGCATCTTTTTATCACAACCACAATTCAGTTTATGAACTAACTTTTTTTTTCGACCCATCCTAGTACGCAAACTTTGTAGTTTATATAAGCAGTCTTTATTTTCTCAGTGCGATAAGTCAACTCAAATAAAGTTTTTTTCCGCATATTTTCTATAAAACTAAGGTACGAGAAGTTAGTCAATATTTCCATACAAACGAAAAATATCTATCGCTAAGAGATATTTTTCTATCTAGCAAATTGCTAGCCAATTACGAAGGTCGTAATTAAACTTAATTAAGATTAGTTGTGTTAATTAGAGTTTTTGCGTGTGAATCTTTGAAGAGAAAAACTAAATGCATTGGAGCTAATTAAAACATGTTGCTACATATTGTCAAAAAAAAAAAACTAATTGCATGTATGAGCAAATACTTCTTTTTAACACTATAAAGCTGTAGGTAACAACAGTCCATAAAAGATGAAAAAATTATTAATTAGATATTTTTACAATCTTAATTATTGTACTTGTTTTAAACTATAAAACAAAAATCACCGCTTTCAAAACACATTTCAAGCGCAAATTAATTCAACAGAATGTATCGACTTTTCACTACGATTTTTTAAACTATCAAGTTTTTTTTAGAGAGAATTTAATTTTTATTTGCCTAAAACATCAACCAATGATTGAATTCAATGCAGCTTGTTTGAATGTTTAAAAAGTAAATAAAAAGATATCGAGAGATAAAAAATTTCAAACATATTTTAACATCCTTTTTACTTGTTGAGTTTTAGTTATTTATATGTGATTATTCTACGTGTTTTAAATTATGTACCTTGATTTTAAAAAATAATATTTGTAGGAAACAAAAGAACAGATAATGCCTGAGTCAGGGGAAAAACATATATGTATGGTTAAAAAATATATATTCAATTTTCTACGAAAATTATTCCGCAAAAAATATTTCGGTATAACTTTGATATACGCCCCCAAAAATTATGCGCCAAATCTGGCACTCCCTACGGACTTTTTAGAATTGCTGTTTATTATTTTAGTGTTGCCAATTCAGGCTTTTTTCAGCTTTTAGATTTTTACTGTTGCCAAATTTAGTGTTTTCTTGTATTTTATATCATTTTTTGAGTTTTTAAAAAAGTTTTGTGGCAAAAAATTCTTTGTGGCAACAACAAAAACAGATATTTTGCTTGGCGAGAAAAAGAAGTCGCCAAATTTCCGTTTTTTGGGGGGGGGGGGTATATAAAAGTAGTTCCAATATTTCAAAATCTGACATCCCGAATTGAGTTAACTCCTGATTATCTGCGGATAAGAATAGCACACGGTAAACGCGGATAAGCGAACACCGCGAATAATCCGAAATATAGGTTAAAAACGATATTAGTGAATGCAAAATCAAAAAAAAAAGTCAATAGCACAACATATCCATTTGAATTATATTTAAAACTGATAACATTGAATTTAAAAAATATCTTAAAAGGCTAAAAATGACCAATAACGCACTCGCATTTTGCTACATTCAATAAATCATCAGTCATCACCGTACAAAAAGGAAAACAAAAGTGTGCAAGACCAGAGGTTAATCAAGAGTTTACTGTATCTTCACCACGCTATACCATTTCCCAATGTTTCCTGTTCTTTACAAAAAATAGTGTAACACATGTTAGTAATTTTACTGCAAACAAATATCATTTAAAATATTTCCTCTCCTGGCAACACTCGGTACTGTAATCACCATTCAACCCTCTCCCACACGAAAAAAAAAAACGCTATACCATTTCCCAATGTTTTCTGTTCTTTATAAAAAATCCTGTAACACATGTTAGTAATTTTACCGCAAACAAATATCATTTAAAATATTTCCTCACCTGGCAACACTCGGTACTGTAATCACCATTCAACCCTCTCCCACACGAAAAAAAAAAACGCTATACCATTTCCCAATGTTTTCTGTTCTTTATAAAAAATCCTGTAACACATGTTAGTAATTTTACCGCAAACAAATATCATTTAAAATATTTCCTCACCTGGCAACACTCGGTACTGTAATCACCATTCAACCCTCTCCCACACTAAAAATAAAAAGAAAAGTCGCTTAAAAATAACAATTAAAAAATTAAGATAAAAATGGTTAGCTACTCAGATACGTAAATCCCATAACTGTGACTCAGATGTACTGAAAGTACTTAGTATTTTGGATTGCTTGGCTCTCGGCCTATTTCTCTCTCTCTCTCTGTCTAATACTTTTGTTCCTGTAGTTTCATAAGAATAATTTCATAGCGCCAAATTAAATGTCTTCGCTTGAAATATCCCACCACGAGCACCACATCGTGCCTAACAATATATTTTACAAATGAAACCTCACTTTCTATTCATTAATTCTATTCCATAGTTGTGCTATTCTGTAAAACGATGTTTATTTTAAGAATATTTTAAAAAATTTACCTTTTTTAGTGAAATACTCTAAAGATTTGATGGCTGCAGTTTTAAATTTCTTAAGAAAATTAATCTTGATTTTCCTATTATGGTGGCATATTGCTTCTATCAAATAATTTATTGAAGTAAACAAGTTAGGAAAACAAGAAGAAAGTTTCATGATTTTATGAAAGGATAATGTTGTTTACATATCGTTAAGGAGGAGAACTTAAAACAACCACAGTTATAAAAATGAAAATGAAAGGGAATGATTAAAAAAATCTTATTCGTAAATGGAAAAAGTTGACAGACTTATTTTTCAGCGAAAAGTTTTTCATTTTATTGTCTCTCTCTCTCTCTCTCTTTTTCATTTTTATTCGTAGCTTAAGCATAGACGCTAATCTCTTTAGAGAACCGTCGCTAACTAATATGTGACGATCTTTTATATATATTTGTTTCAAGTATCCTAGTATCATGTTTTCTCAACTGGAAAATTTTGAATTCTAGAGCCTCAAATTCAACCAAAATGATTTAGCAATCTTACATTCCTTATGCATGACGAATTGTCAAATTTAACTTGAAATATGCATCTCCCCCACCCCTCTCTTCCCTTTTACATTTTTGTACCTTAACAACTCTCAACTTCAATCATCGTAACAGATTTCAATTTGTTCTTACTAAAAGCGAAAACATTCCTGCAACTTAATTATTTATTCCTCAGAAAAAGAACCAAGATTGGGGAGAGAGGGAAAATCTTCTCATTATTTATAGAAAACACTCTCTGAGGTGTTTCGGTATCGCTTAAAGGTAAAACTTTCTGTTCTGTCAGAAAGAATACCTTCAAAATTCGCAGCCGCAAGGAAGATACCCCCTAATTGAATCCGTCAAATTCAGTAGAGAGGTCATAAACATTCGGATATGATGAGCGTTGCGATCTTCAAAGTCACAGTAAGTATGACAAGACTCATAAAGTGAAATCGAAAATTTTCATGTTGAGATGAAGCTTAACTTAATCTAATTTAAATATCACGCACGATCAAATATTTTTATACTCTATACTGTAAATAGTAGTTTTGATTTATTTCCCAGAGGACAAAATTTGCGGAACCAATACAGCATTGTTAAAATGCCTTCCCTTTCTTGTGTGTTTTGTGGAAAAAAAATACTCTCCTTTTCCGAGTTAATCTTCGTATAAATATAAAGCACGAACTCTAAATGTTTGGGGTAAACTAGCAAACTATCGGACCGGGTTTATTAAAGTCTTTACAGTAGATGTTGCTTAGCGCTGGGAAGTTTTATAGACCCTTTGGAAAAAAAAAAAGATGAGTAGAAATTAAATTTTAGGACCCTAAAATGTATCTCTCTTCTAAAGAATCATCGCAACAGATGGATTTTGGTTCCACTGGAAAGAACGATTTTTTTTTTTGTAACGTTCCACCTACGGTTCAAAAACGGCTGTCAATTTAACAAACGAGGGAAAACTTTAGAAGAATTTTAAGTTAGTAAAAATCAATTTTTAAATTCGATATTTGACTCGTTGCTATTTTTGTTTAAAAGTGGACAAATAGAATTCTTAAATTGTTTTTAGGCTTGTCCGATCAATCAATTTTAAATTCGACGTTTGAATCATTGGCATTTCAACTCAAATGAGGACAAAAATATTTCTCAATTTTAGGCTTCTCCGATAACGGGAGACTTCAAATCCTCTCCTTTTAGATATTATTATTATTGTAAAATTTAACGTCTACTTATGATACTATTGGATCTAAGGATTCTAATTTCTCGTTTAAAAAAATACATTGAAAAAACGATAAAATTAAAGAAATTTTGTAATACGAACGGCCCAGAGGCAACTGAAGATATTAACTCAGATTAGAACAATTTTGCACTTATACTAATAATAAGGTAATTTTTCTGCACTATTGAAACTAAGGATTTAAATTTGTCATTTTAAAAACAATCCTTGAAAAAACGGTACAATTAACGAATTTGCAACTGATTGGCACACATCGATAAAATTTTACACAAGCTCTGAGAATACAATATGACAACGTTTTGTCGGTATTGAAAATAAATATTTAAGGTTCTTGATTAAAATATATATATATATATATTGAAATAAAGGGCACAATTAAGAAAATTTTGAAATAGGCGAGGTCATAGAGGCAGCTGAAGATACTAACTTAGGTCAACAAAATTTTGCACACATATTAACAATAGCAATAATGCAACTTTGCCGCACTTTTGGGAATTTGAAATTAAAAAAAGAAAAGTATTTTTTCATGGTGTACTCCACTGGTCAAAAATCTCTGTCCTTACCCTTCCCTTGACGTTTTCCACAGTCAATAGTTTACCTCCTCACCCACTCTGCAGACAATTCTAAAATCAGCTTTTAATCTAACCGAATTTTCCTCGTCATACATGTATATATTGCACGCACACATACACTCTAATGCCGGGCGGTTTTTTAAGCAGTTGAAGAGTTAAGGTTTCTTTTTATTTTCCATCTGTCCCAAACATTTGTATGGAGCTCTGTGACATAAAACTTTTAATTTTCTGCGACCCCTAAACATACTCCAATTTGTGCAAATTTTGGGTTGGTAATTTATTTTGCTTAATGGAACAAAGGCAGCAATGTGAAGATAAAATATTTTTAACCTTTTATTTTCTCCACATCATTCTAGACCACCCTAATATACATATATTGCACGCACTAGTATTTCGTGTGTACTTCAATCAGTTAATTGAAAGGCAATATGATCACCTACTGTATGTTGACGTCTATTTCAATCATATTATTAACTAAGACAACGTCTCTTATCTTAAGAAGTGTAGTTTATTCGCTTATCCCGTGGAAACAGCCACACGGTTAAATTACTCTCGGTGGAACTGTTAATGAATACAATTCCTCGCGGACCGAGATATCGCGCATCTCCGGAGAACATAAATTCTCTACCGCTGAGAGAATTAATCCCCGATGTACTGACGCATCTGTGTAGCATCATTCACAAGTAGCGGAGATCTCGCCCGCTTCACCAAGCATGCCTTAAGAAAAAGTAAATGCACAGCGAGATTTATCTATATATATAAATACTAGCAGTACCCGTACGGCGATGCCCGTGCAATAAATGTAAAGGAGGTTAACTAATTAAAGTTTAATTCACTCTAACCCTCTGAAGCAAAATTATTATATCCTTTAGTTCAAATGAGCTCCATCTTTTAAATTCCACTTAAAGTCATGTTAAAGTTTAAATCAATTCGCCAAATAAATCAAAAAGACAGAAAGCTAAGAAAGAAGCAGGAGATATTAATCATTCAAATTGAATAGATTTTCAAGGCTTGAATCTATACGCAAATTTAAACCACAAAGTAACTTCAGGGACAAAAGAGCATCTGATCAGGCAAATGGACCTAGTGTTTCAGTATTGCGTACATAGTTCAGCCTTAAAAATTGTCTAAATTTGATTAATTAATATCTCCTGTTCTAATTAATGGAGAGAAACGTGCTAAAACTTTTCTTTTTCAGAAAAAAACCCTTTCCAGCGATATATAATGTTTTGGAGTGGGGAAGGTTTTCCCCACTCAATTATGCCGGTTACACCAAAAATGAGATTAATTAATTAATTTAAAAATAACTAATTCGAAATTTAGACTTCGAGATGCATTGCACGGGGATAAGTTTGAATTTTTGTGCCAAGTTTCAGGTCTATAGGTGCTGTGGGGGCTTCTGGCCAGCGGTTACAAACGTACAAACAAAGCGCGTCATCTTTATAAATAGAGATGAATGTATCCGTATACCTTGTACCTATGTATGTATATACCTACGTATGTCCATAATAGACTCAAAACTACCCGTTTGATTTTGCTAAAAATTTCACAATTTGTTTGTGTCTTCACTGGGCACATTAACAGACCAATTAGAAAAAAAAATCTGACAGGTAGTTTTTTTTAAAATTCCAATTTAAGTTGAAACTTCCGCAGAAAAGCTCTAATTTTGTAAAGGTTTTCCTCCATTCAAATCATTATTTAGTGCTTCATCTCAACTTCCCCTCCATAACTAATTTAGCGTTGGATATTGTCTTTAATTCGCATGGAATTTGAACTGAGGCTTTCTCTCAATTCAAATAGTTCAGAAATGTTTCTTTCGCGAGTATTCACTATTGGATATAATACTGCTGTTTTTATTTTTTCAAAAGTAGAAACGCAGTTTTTTAGAAAATCATCACAGATAAACAACACATTTTACTTTGATTTTACATTGTTCTTCCCGCCATTTAACTGACCACGTTGTCACAAAAAATACCTTCTTAAATTTCGCATGTAGCAGTTTAACCCGCGCGACGCCGGGCATATCCACTAGTTTAATCATATATGTTTTGGCATTGGTCCGGTGTGGCATTAAAGAATTCGATCAAAAAATCAGAATGCGAGCTAACAAATAGCAAATACTCTAATTAGCACTAGATGTCTTAGAATAATTTTAAGACATGTTTTGGAAATATTCAACATTTTTGACCTTGGGTGATACAAAAATTTAAAAATTATTTTATCTAAGAATCAAAGCCTTTAAATATGGAATAAATAGCACAAAGACGCCATACTGATCGTTTTATTGGTGGAAACGAAGAGCTTTTGTAAATTATTATTATTATTATTTTTTTTTTTTTTTGTGTGTGTGTGTGAAAAAGACATGTTTTTTCTTTTATTTTTAATTCAAGCAGGTTTAAACTTTTCTCTAACACTTAAAATAATTAATTAATGAAATGTTTCATGCAAAATTTTTTCCCATGAAAATATTTGTTTCTGAAGATTTAACTACGTTTCATTTATGTAGTAGGTAACAAAAAGAGAAAGACCTTTTCAAAAAAAAAAATCTCAAATACGTTATCACATAATGACATGAACAGAAAAAAAAAAAAACCTGTCTCAGACAGTTTAAATGATTCAATTTTTAAAAGTTTGATTTTTTCCAAAATTGAAAAAGCTGGACAATTTCTGCAACAAAATCTTGAACCGCAAAAACAAACATTTTATACTTATAAAGAGTTTTTCATGGAAGTAAACCTAGAGACTAACGCAGATTTCTTATCACTAAGAAATTAATTTAAAACTTGGTGTACACATTTTAAAAAACATGCGGAAATGAGAATTGTAATAAGAAGATGTATTCAAATTTCTCCATATAAAACAGTTGGCTACTGTATTTCATCTAAGAACATGCGCATTTTTTCAAAATTATGAAAGTTAAGAAACGAAGAAGAATAACTTAGTCTCAGAAGCTTAAGTATCAAAACGCTTATGTAAAATTAGCCAGAGACTTTGAAAGTGTGGAATAAATTTCGAGTTAATGGAAAAGAATTCATTAAAAACTTCAAGGTAAAACGAAAGTCGAAGTATAAGAAATTAAGATGCCGAAGTTCGCTAAGGATGTAAGTATGTTGAAAACTGAGTATGAATTGTGGAAAGCACTTTTTTTTGTAATGTTTTTAAAAGAATACTATTATGTTTTGAATTTGAAATACTCATTCTTTGATTCGTATAGTGTTTCTTTTTACTCCTTGACGAGAATGAATGAAAAATATGTTTTTGTACAATTTATAAGAAAACCTCAAATTACATCAAAGGCAGAGAAAAATACTTAATTTAAGATGGCAAACATGCGCATTTAATACTTCTATACATCCAAAGCTTTTTGGTGTTGTTCAGTGTCACCGGCAAAAAAAAAAAAAAAAATGACGCGAGCCTTAAGAATTCAGATGCCAAATTTTGCCAATGTCACTCTCGTAGAGTTAGTTTAAACATTTTTACTTCCTTTTACGTAGTAAAGGAAGTATTGTGATAGCAAAAAAAATATTTTCTCAAATTTGGGTCTAAATTTTGATTTTGCTCACCCCCGAATGAATGCTGAGTCGTTTTTTTTGACCTGTCAGCACGTGCTTATGTACCTACCAACATATAACCAGCTGAAAAATCCTTTTCAACCGAGTTAATTACGACGACTTTTCTCATGACGTCTGTATGTGCGTATGCATGTATGTCGCATAACTCAAAAACTATATGCCATAGAAGCTTCTAGTTTGGTATGTAGGCTCTGAGGGAAGTCTAGTTGTACACCTTCCCTTGTGGTTGCATTCGAATGTTCCCAAGGGGATGTTTTACCTCTTTTTTGGGGTAAATCAGTTTTAATTTCAATGAAGATTCAAGTGATATGTATCGCCAAGCTTCTGGTCGCCAAGTGTTTTACTCCAACTTTTCGATATATCGCCAAGTTGGCGACAAATTTGGCGAAAAAAAATATTTTTTAAATTTGGGTTCAATTTGGCGCTATTGGCGATATTTTGCGAAAAATCCCCTGAATGATGTTAAAATCGGCGATTTTTAGAAAATTAATCATTGTAAAACATTTTTTGCATTGTGTCGTGGAAAGATTTGAATTGTTATCTTGCTGACTCCAAGCACTATATTAACATTAAGGCATCTACTAAGAAATTTAATGTAAAAGGAAGTAGTGTGGGGTGCATACTAGATTTTTATTCAGACAACTACTATTTGTGTCAGTTTCGCGGAAAGAAAAATCATTAAATTCAGAGTTTAAATCCATAATTTTTACCTCTTTTTAAGTTTTAATTATGTGCCAATATCTTTTCTAGTGTTTATATGCATGATCGCATTTTATTTATAAATAAATTTCTTATTTAATCAGGAATATAACTAATTGTATACTAGATGCGAGTGAGCCACTTTTGCAGAGAGATTCCTAGCGGTTTCCGAGAAAATAGGAAATTTGATTACTTCTGATAATCTTCAATTTCGAAAGGATTATGGTGCGAAGGAAAGCGTTTATATATCAGATGAGCAGGAAATGGTGTTATTCAGTGTCAAACTAATATCTGTTCGGATATCCATTAACCAGGAACTGCATTATCTAACTTAAACTGAACTTGACAGCTTTGGTTTGGTTATTTAATGAACAATCTGAAAACATCTGAAAATAAAATAGCTCTAACACCTAGCATTTAATCTCAAATATTTATTTAAAAATATTCTTTCGTGCACTTTTCTGAGCTTATTGTTACAGTTAATGAATGTTTTCTCTTATTTTTTAAGCTTTTACTATTTAAGAAAAAAGTATTCATCAGTTTAATAAAAATTCTTAATTTATAAATGTTCCCATTCGTTCTTTGAAAAAGGAAAAAAAAAACTTGATTTGCATAGGATGCTACAAAACCACTAAATGGATGTATTTACATTGTAAGATATTCCGTGTATAAATAGAGTAATTCGACAGGTAAAAGGTTCATAGATTGCTTTGATTCAACCGCAACAGTTTTTTCGTAGCCAGGTATTTAATTCTGAAACTTAGATTAATGTATTTTCATTGTTACTTAAAAAAATATTACTTCACGTCTTATTTCGACCAGATCATGCGAAACATAAGAGAGATTAAAGAACTTCTCAAAAGTCAATTCAAACAACCTAAAAGTTTTTCAGTTGAGAAATCAGGTCAGTCAGGTTAGTGTCGTAAAAAGAGACATAGATCAGTGTTTCTTAACTCTTTTCGTACTACGCCCCCCCCCCCCCTTAGCCTCCTGAGAATTCTGATACACCCTTCCCCGATTATTAGAAACACTAGTTTTCATGTACAAAAATGAAACTGTTCACTTACGTTGGACTTGAATGTTAGGCTTTAGGAAATTGTCATTGGAAAAGTACTAGGAAATGAGTTAGTAATTTTCCATAACATATAATGAGTAGAAAAGTTGAAGTGAAAAATAATTCGAATAAAAAATGTCCTAAATTACTTTATTTGTCACAACTTTTAAATTTAATTAGACTCTTCAACTTGATTCTTGCCGCAAGAATATTTTACGTCGTTCCAATTTAGTCACCTTTAACCCATTAATGCCTAGCGTCCCTTTTTAGGGACGGTCCGAAAAGTGTGTCTGAATTGTCAAATAATTGTGTTCAATTATTACTTTGGTATTGCTTCACTTCTGTATTAACAGATTGCAGAACATAACTGCTGTAAAGTGTGATCTGTAGCCATTTGATTATGATCTTTATCAAAAATTACATCGCTCGCAATCTCAAGAACAAAAAGCTAAGTTTTTAAAGTTATTAACAAGTAAATCTATCTGTGTTTGATATATGTGCTACTTTGATCGATGTTTTAGTTTACCTTTTTTTGCAATTTTGTAAATTTTAAATTTTTTTAGGATTTTATAGCAATTTAAGAACGTCCCTAAAAAGGGACGCTAGGCACCAAAGGCTACATTGTTTAACCGTTGCTATCGATTGTATCGATTTCTTGCTTAGAAATCGATAATTTATATCAAATAAGTTAGTAAATGTTTTTAGACTGAAAAACAGATAATAATTGTCATTTTTAAAACTTATTTTATTTTCAAAATCTAATTAAATTAAGTTAATTAATATATATAAACTTAATTATACAATGTTCTTAAATATTTTCTCTTCTTTTTTTTTTAATTACAAAAAATACTCACGGTAAATTTTGAAAGAAAGCAATTTTAAAAATGTAATTCTTTAAAACACTAATTATTTCTTATATTTCATTACTTTTCCATTATGCATTTAGGTGTTTATTATTGTTTAGTCTGACTGTTGAAGAAGCCCTAAGCTGTTTTAGAAGCTTAGCATTTCACCTTGATGAAGAATTCAAGGATTGCATATGTGTCTGTTGTTTGGGAAGGGGGGGGGGGGTTGCAGATTTAATTTCAGAATTCCCCGAGCATGCCAATTTTGATCTCTACTGTCAGAATTTATTTACTTCTCTTGTGCTCCTACGTGATTATTTGTCTCAGCAAGGTTTTGTGCAAGAATCGGATTAAAAAATGCTCATGAACTGAAGTTACGTTGTTCAAAAAAGAAAAGAGAGGAAGTTTTGAATAAATGTCGATGACAGGTAAATTAATATTACGTTGGTTCGGTGGAATAATAGCAATGTCATAACTATTGCATTGAATCTTCATGGAGTTTATCCCATTGTAAAGGCTAAGCGATTGTTCAACAGCGAAAAGAAAGTAATTGAAATTGATGAACCAAATATATATTGTTGCTCAATACAATCGTTGCATAGGAAAAAAGATCCCATGCATCAAATATCGGGAACTACCGGTTTTTGATCCACTCTAAAAAATGGTGGTAGCCGCTCTTCATTTTTATTTTAAAAGCTGCTGTACAACATGCATTGAGTTCAAGAGAGTTGAGTTAGGTTTTATGTGGCTAGTTGTTATACTGTTTTAAATAAGACTCAGGTAAGATGTGCCCATTTAGGTAAAAGACCTTATCGGAATGCAGCAAATGCAATACGTAGGTTTGCAGAACAAATGTTTTGCTGACTTTCACTCAACAACACCAATATTTCCTTGTTCTCTGAATCTACTTCCCAGTTTATGTTAATTGCTGCTTTTATTTCTTCTTCTAAATTGTCATTTTCAATATTACATCGTAGGCAGAAAAAAAATTTTTGGTAAAAAAGTATGTACCCTCTGGTGCCTAGCGTCCCTTTTTAGGGACGATTTTTCTTTCTTAAATAAAAAATTTATTTTTTACATGATAATTTTTTAACTATTTTTCCTGTCCATTAAACACTATTTGTAACCAGTATACAAAGTATCGTTGAAAAATAAAATGTCAGGCATTAATGGGTTAAGCTCAAATCCTCCCATTTAGTTTTTTCCCCTTAAACCCATTTAGTTTTTTCCCCCTTAAACAACAAAACGTTTACAGCACTAAAGTTTCATTTAAAGATACAAAGTTAATGGTAATAATAGTTGTCTTGCCTACATTTTCAAATGTGATTTTGGTTTCTTCACGTACGTAACTCACCACATTACATTTCTCGGGATTTTCGATTTTGCATATTTAGAATATCAGCCATTAACATTGGCTGCGTTATCCAAGTTGGGAATATATTTTCTATTATGCGATTTTTTTTTTTTGTTTTTAATCGGTCAGTAAATTTTTATGATGATCGAGTACCTAAATTCATTAAAAGATCAATAAGGTGTAGCTTATAACCATTATATTTCTTTTTGATTGGCAAGAAACATGATAGTCTTTTAAAACTGTAGGACATAACCATTAGCATCTATTTCATATTAACCGACCATTTCGTTTTGACTCCCATTTATAGCTTCATTTTTATATTATTTCTCTTGTAACAACAAAATAAGCAGTATTTTTTTTAACAACTAACAGTTTATTGCAATTATTTCTGTTATATACTCATGATAATTTGAGGATTTTAATTTAAAAACCAATAAATTTATTTTTAAAACATAATAATCCTCCTCTCATGCTATCACTATTAAAGAATATAAAAGCACTTTTAAAACTGTAGAACGTTATAACCATCACTTATTTACTTATTTCATATTAACCAACCATTCCGACCATGACAGATAAGGGTTAGTGAACCCTTATTTGTCACTTTATTCTGAAATTGGGTTTCCTGTAACAACAAAATAAGTATTCTTTCTACGACTTACAGTTTATTACAATTAATTATACGTTATGAACTCGTGACAATTTAGGAATTTTCATTTAAAAACAAATGAAGTTACTTTTTCGAACGGAAGTCTAATATCTTCTTCTCATTTCATCATTTGCAACACATATAACGGAACTTTGTAAACTGTAGAGTGTAATCACCATCATCTACCTATTCGTCCATTTCATATTAAAAGAAACTTCTGTTTGTAGCTTTATTTTCAAATTGTGTTCCGACAGCAACAAAAGAAGTAAATTTTTTTCACAACTGACAGTTCATTACAATAACTCATAATATGCATTCATGATAATTTGGGGACTAATTCAATAATCAACACAGTTATTTTTAGAAACCTAACTGGAATTGCCTAATATCCTGCTCCCATCTATATATCTGTTTTTGCTCTCAAAGTTGCGTAATAGAAAATACTTGATAATATCTGGCTCCCACCTCTTCCTTTTATTTTTTACCTTTATTACCCTCCACTTTTTTATCTATACCTTTATTTACACACTTAAGGATAAATATATCCTTTAATGCACCTGCACTCAATAAAAATCCAATAATTTGCAGCTGGCGATCATTACCTATCCGTTTGATTGGCAAATACCACTTTTAAAACTGTAGAACACAATCATCCGTTTCCTCTGTATGAAACTCCAAAAACTGAAAATAAATTCCCATAAGGATCGGAAAATCTCCCAATACGGTCCTTTAGTGCAAAAGACTGCCATTAAAATCACATTAGAGAAAGAAGTATACAGGATTTATTGTCATCAAAGAGACGGAATCAGTTTTCTTCGCAGCAGGGAGAAAAGATTGTTTAAAGTAAAGCCCATGAAATATGTAATCTATGTTTGATTTATATGACACTTGACTTACTTTCCTCTGTTAGGGTAGAGATAGGCAGAGACACGTCAGTGGAGAATTCTATTTATTTTTGGAAATATTTCAATATTCTTTCTTGAAGAAATATTCCATATTTAGAGGTTATTTATTTTATACAGAAACAAAATAATCCTAAACTAAATACTTTGTACTACGTACAATAAGTCTGTTAAGTAAGAGAGCACTATTTCCTTTCTTTTTGTTACAGTTTATAAGAATGATTGATTGAATTTTCTTATAACTAATGTGAGGTAAGAGGCATAAGAACCGTACTTACACGAGTTAGTTCAACTTTTCAAAAATGAAAAAAGCAAATAAGTGCATTCTGTTAATCAAGGAAATTAAAAAACAAAAAGCAGTGCTCCCTCAGACTGGTTTTTGAACAAATAAGTACTTTATTGTCTATTGAAGACCCGGAACAAATATAAGTTTCTGAAATTCCTATAGTGATTAGTAAAAATTTATTTCAGAGTATTTTTGTGAAAAAAATCGCCTTTCTAAATTCTAAACAACATAAGCATAGTGTTACATAAAGTAAAATGCCATAAATTTAATGTTTTAACTTCTGAACCCTAAATAAATATTTGAATCTTCTAACACCTCTTATTTAATTCAAAGTTGCAGCACTCCCTGATTCGAGGCTCACGTTTTGCCATTGAATCAGATCGCTCCAATTACATCGAAATAGCAAAGGGCCCTGCAGGATGTTGGATGTCATTCCGTTTGTAATCTGCTTACTAATGACACTTGAAATGAGGTGTGGAATGCTTATCCGCTTGTACCTGCTTATGTAATGAGATTCTGAAGCACGTTGCGCAAATGGGCTGCAATGGAACAGCTATGTAACGCTGGTCGACCCCACGTTTTGGTTCGAAGCAATTTGCTAGCCCTGTTTCTGTTTGCAGCACATGTCGAAAATTTGTCTGTCTTGATGTAAAGTTGTTCCCAACTTTTTTAAGCTGTTATTTACAAAGCAGGGTAAGTATTAGCAAGTACCCCCACAAAGTTTGTCGAAAACCCAATTTAGCGCTTCCATTTTTTTTTCTTTAAATTACAAAAACGAAAAAAACACTTTTAATTTATATCACTCAGACAGCACTTGTTACTTTCAGCAATTTGTTACTAAATCAAGTAGTTAATGAGACGGTTGAGACTTTTTAGCTAGAACACAACTTGTTTAATATTTAGTTAAGTTTCGTATAAATCACATTTTAAGTCGTGCATCATGTTCTCTACTTAAAATAAAAAATTCACCTTTGTTATTGTAATTATTAATTACTACTCAAATAGCACACTTCATTTTATAAACTTTGTATAATGGTTGTTAACGTTGTGACAACCGTTTTAAAACGTTTAAACGTTATTTATGCCGCATGGGAAATAGTTACAAATCATGTGGTTAAATTTGAAGCTCAGAATTTTGTTTTATGACTGAAAGATGATCAAATCTTTAAACCTATCTTTAGATTTTGGAAAATTCTAATTTACTCTTTTAGCGGTAAGTACCCTAATATTGGGAACCGCTGTTGAAAGGAATAAAAATTAATCTCAATATATTTTTGCAAAATAATCTAGAGAAAAATAGAAAGACATAATAAATAAAGTTGGAAGATATTTTTTAGAATGTTTTTTAAATTTTTAGACAGTACTGCTTGCTTTCTTTTGCTGACTTTTCATAACCATTTAAGCAGCATAAAAGTCAAACTTTAGATCTTTCTAAATGCAAATAAAAAATTAACAATTACTAAGATTAAATTAAAAATCTAAAAAAAACAACCAAGTCTGAAGGCCGATCTCATGTTAAGTGAATTTCACGGGTTAGAACGCATTTAAAATTAAAATATATTTAATTGTTTTGGGAAGACATGAGAAACGCGAGAAAGGAGAGATAATCACAGCTAGTAAAATTTTGAAAGTCGCGAAAGCAAGGGGGAATGTTAAAAATCCTTTCAAAAACCTTGCACTAAAATCAAAAACACGTACGTATTTTATTCGTTAACAAATAGAAATTGGCAGTAGCATTTTATTTTAACCGTTGAGCTTTCTTTGTCGGACAACAATGATCTCGGTTACCAATCGCGTGAATAAATAAAGGTTTAGTTTTATATAAAATCTGCTAAAACAGGTTATAATTCGAATTCTATATAACATGGAAGTTCCAAAAATTCTATTAAATGCAGAAAAAATAACTCTTTGTATTGGTACATTAAAAAAAAGTTTAAGTATGTAGACAAAAATACAATGTCAAGGAGGCACAAATAAGCAGGGATACTGCAGACACGTGTTTCAAAATTATGTTTAAGTATGTTTTCATTGAAAAAAAATCGCGAAAAATGCTGAATTTTAGATTTTTTCCATTGTTATCTTCGTTAATTGATGTCGGACGAAGACGAGACCTAGCTAAGAACTCTCTTGATCAACTCTCCTTTCGAACCAAAACGAATTATCAAAATCGGTCCATCCGCTAAGGCGCTGAAATGCACATGCAGATACACACATACACATACACATCATATACTCGCCTACATCATGTACCCTTCCTTGTTTATGGAGGGGGTTGGTTAAGGGGGTTGATGAAAGAATTATATTGCGAGCCTAACGAGCCAAGCATATCTCGGTTACTAACCTCGAATTGTTAGCACTAGCTCTTTCTCTCTCTTGCTTCGTCATTTGTCGTATGGGTAATTCTCCAAATCCTGACATTTTCCAGTCACAAATTTAATAAAAATAAAAATGCTTTAAAAAATCTTTTTAAAAAATTTGTACTTTTTGTTAGGAACTTATTAAAAGAAAAATATAGGGAACTCACTTTAAGTGTGTTACACCCCTCAAAACGGTCAAATTTTTGACAAGAAGTACTAGGAGAGTAAAAAAAAAACGATTTTCATCGCCTGGTTATCAAACATTTTTCAACAATAATAAAGAAATTGCCTGAAACAAAAAGTATTTTCATTGCTTGACAAAACAAAATCTCTTTAAGACCTCCTTTAACGTACACCTCTAAAAGCGGAGGCATTTTCTTGAATCCCAGTCCCTTTACATAGGTTGTTCCATATTGCTTACTCAGAATAACTTGCACTCTGAATGACGGGCAGTTATTCAATTATATGCATATGCTTCTATAGTATAATTTTCTTTAAACTAGCCAAACACACTGTGATTATATTTTTACAAAATATTTACTTCCTCATTATCTGTGAACTAGTTTTGCAGTACCTTTAAAAGACTGCTTATTTCTCAGCTCAAATTTAATTCTAGAAGGCTGTTCTCAAAATTTTTCTACGTCAAAAATGTACCGTAAATTCACTTACCTATTCGAGTAACGTTAAAATAAAAAAAAATGTATAACCGATATATCTACTTTCAAAAGATTCGTGTGAACAACAACAAATAAATAACTAAAAATAACAGACTTGTTTGTCTGCTACATTTTTTTAATCGTCTGCCAATTTAAGTTTTTTTTTTTTTTTTATCATAATCTTTGTTTTCAAACTAATGTTTTGCAAATAAATCCTTCTATTCTACTAGATGTATTACCAGTGCTTTAGAGCGGCATTTTATTTTGCGGCAGGATACTGACAGATTTTGCGCCAAGATACTGACATTTTTAGCGCCAGGATACTGACATTTTTTTCGCGCCAGGATACTGCCTTTTTTTGCGCCAGGATACTGACATTTTCATTATTGAAGGCTTGCTGGCTATGTCCAGAAATGTACTTGAGGTAAAGAATGTTATTTTTTTCTTCTAACCTCTTAACTCAATACACAGTACAGACAGAGTTATTATTTTTATTTTATTTAAAGCAGAAATGGTGTCCAGGATACTGAGATCAAAAATTTTACACACCTAAATTTTGAATTTCAAAATCGTAATGAGAACATCAGGCAAATCATATCAACAAAATACTCAAGGAATCCAAAGAAGTAATGAGAATAAACGTTGCTGTAGTACTGCAGATTTAAAATTAATTATTTTTGCCTTTAATAATTGAACTTATTTCGAGGCCAGGATACTGACATGTAAACCTTGGGACAAACTTCAAAATGATGTACCTTGTTTGTTTAATCAGTAAAACGAACTAAAACAATACTATCTTACACTCCCAAATGTGCACAACTTAGTATTACAAATTAAACTTGTGAAATACTCATGTAAAAATTTTAGATAATTTAAGCACGTTTGACAAACAGGTTGGGACACGCAAAAAGAGTGACTTGGGTTATTCAAAAAATTTGTAGGAAAAAATAAATGAAGGATTGTTTTAATTTGAATGGAATAACATCAAAAAAGTGTTTCTGACAAATTAAAAAAAAAACTGTATGTAAAATAATTTTTGTGTTATCCTTCAGGGACATGATATTGATAGGATTTTGGAGGATCACCCGTATCCAAAATATTTGAAACCTTTTTGATGATTAAAGACTTAACATCAAAACAAAACAATTATTTTTCAAAAAGAAAGAAAGCATGTACCTATAATGAAAAAAACTTTCGTTCAGTACTGAGTAAACCTACCTTTTCGTTAACGAGGCTCAATTTTTTGATCTAAACTAAATTTCTTCTTTGGTTGCATTATGACAAACACGTTTTGCATAAAGAATGTCTCGTTTGCACAATTTTTCACAAAATTATATAATTTTTCCAAAGTGAAATATGTCCCTTATGTAAATAAAAATGCATTAGTTAATATAAAAATGAGATGAAATCAATTCTTTCTGATGTTTGGAAGATTTAAATTCGTCTTAAAAAATTTCAACTGCAATATGAAACAGAACCTTAGTGACTTGTTGTGTTATATATTTTTAAATTCTAACTGTTACAAGCGCTGAGCTAGTAAATAATGTACAATTTATTTCCCGAATGTTCTTCCCAAACAAGAAGCTATCTACGGAAACGGAAGCGCTTTCTCAAAGAGAACTGAGCTAAACCGGGAAGATAAGAAAGCAGCATATCTCAAAAGCAATTTCGAATTCTCCCTGAGAAAGCTCGTGGAACATTCTTCGCAAATCAAGAATTTATCCCCAGAGTCGCATTTGCATAGATCCACTCAAATGCACTAAGCAAAAACAGTTCACAAAACTGCATAATTTTCCTTACAAAGCGAATACCTCTAAATCACAGATAACTATATCTCATAAGATCAAAAATGAAATTTACTCTAAATCCTAATACATGCGTGTGAAACTAGGCACGTACTTGGGTATTAACATTCAGGGAGGTCTAAAACTCGATTTCTTTAGCACAACATAACAAAAGAAAAATGTTATTATTTATCAAAGCATAATTCAAAAACTAGTTTTTTTTTACTCAAAGATATTTTTATTTTTTGCAGTTTGTGATGTTCTGTTGGTACTAACAGTACTTTATATTAAACATGATTATTGTTGAACAAAAATTTCTCATACGAATACGCACAATGTATGTGAGTAAATGTAGTGTGAAATATGCAGTAAAACGAGTTGTATCGTGACAGCGGGGTGAATCGGAACTTCTCAATCATACGAAGAAATTCTCCATGAAATAAACGGCCAGAAATTTCGGCTGTTATTTTTTTAAGATAATTATCATAAGAAGTAAGGGAAATTTACTTTTATCAATCTGACAACACTACTAGTATATGAGCAAGGCTACACACTGAAAGCTAAAAAAACATCAAGTTTTCATCATCTGCAAAACTTTGCATACAAGTAATGACCTCTTTATATTTAAAACATAAGAATAGCATTTTTCCATTATGCATATACAGCTGAGCAACAGAGTACCACATTTAAATTGATAAATTTTTAAAATTGTGTCGTAAAATGAAGAATTCTTAACGGTCTCATGGAATAAGGGTCTGAGGGGTGAATCGAAGCACTTTGTTCTTTTGTTCTAATTCAAACTTATTAAAATAATAAAAAGAAAACTGAAAAATTAAAAGATTCTAACCCGAACTTTTCTAATCAAGACAAGGTCAAGGATTTATTTCTGCTTACCCTTTCTGTTGAAGAATTAGATCTTAGAATGCCAGAAGGTTCAAGAGTTAAAAATATTTTTTTGCAGGAGATTTCCTTTTACTTAAAATACATAAGGAAAACGTCATAGATTTTATGCAGAAACAGTCCTGTATTAAAATAACGATGAATGTGTTGGAAGATTGTACAGGAGAGGGTCTTTGAATCCCAGAGATTTCAAGAAACTAAAGAGGCAGCACTCATTTCGGAAGATGTTATGAAGAAACTAAAGCCAAGTCACAACTGCTAGTTTTTGGAACAAGATAATTTTTTAACACGATAACTTGGATTACATGAGCGAATTAATGTGCATTGAATCTTTGTTTTTCAATCAAATGCATTTTTTAACATTAATTTTAATCTTTCATATGTTTAAGGTTATTTTTAATTTTTAGCAAGTCATATGTTTATTGGAAAATTGTCCGTAAAAGAACTTCGGAATTTTAAATTATCAAATGGGTTAACGTTAACGCTATTAGTTAGGTCAGGTCAGTTGGTATTGAGTTTTTTTTTTCAGTAATAGCTGTCTCTGCGCCTGCATTTTTGTAGAAAATTCCATATGCGATGATGTCTACTGTGACATGTTGAGGTGGAGAAGGGTCCAGTTTTTTCTCTTATCGAGATGCACTCCACTTCAGTTTGTGTGTACGGAGAACATTGGAAACGCGATGAAGCAACTAGTGGATTGAAAGGGCAGGCTCTAACTTTTGCCTTCGATAAGCCAAGACGTGAATCCATCCTACTTTTTTGTTTCCTTCTAGAAACGTGTCAAGGATCTTCTTTTTTTCTGATGAAATTCTGGAGGCAAACGAGAATCATTTTTGTGGTAAACATCACTCCAGACGTGCAGGCCATAACATGGACAGAGGTTGAATGCCGTTTGAATGTGTGTAGTGCCATAAACGTTGCCCTTATTAAAATTAACTAAATGGAAAAACTCTTGATAAAGTGACTGAAGTATATGTGTAGTATATCATTAATTTAATTTTATGATCTATATACAGGGTGTCCACTCCTATCGTGGACCAATAGCTAATTTCTTAACCGTTAGAGATAAGCATATAGTTCATTTAGGAAAAAATCTCTAAATTGCGAAAGGAATTTTGGGTCTATTCAATGTTTTTCAAAAAATCAAATTTTGAAAGAGTTACGAAATTTAGATTTTATACAGCCCCCCAGTCCTATCAATCATATTTAGTAAAACATTCTTGACACTGTAACGTTTAAAACTAAAAAAAAAATACTGTTCTACCACAAAAATTGACCGAGTTATGACGTTTTGAAAAATCAAGATTTTGCATTATTTCATGACGTCATCGAGAGATCGCTTAATGGATCGTATGCAAAATCCTTCAAAATCTTGATTTTTCAAAACGTCGTAACTCGGTCAATTTTTGTGGTAAAACAGTATTTTTTTTTAGTTTTAAACGTTACAGTGTCAAGAATGTTTTACTAAATATGATTGATAAGACTGGGGGGCTGTATAAAAATCTAAATTTCGTAACTCTTTCAAAATTTGATTTTTTGAAAAACATTGAATAGACCCAAAATTCCTTTCGTAATTTAGAGACTTTTTCCAAAATGAACTATATGCTTATCTCTAACGGTTAAGAAATTAGCTATTGGTCCACGATAGGAGTGGACACCCTGTATATAAAGATGACGGGCTCTGTTTGTTTGTTTGTATGTATGTTTGTAACCGATGGCTAGAAGCCCCCACTGCCCCTACAAACCTGAAACTTGGCACAAAACTCGAACGTATCCCCGTGAAATGCACTTCGAAGGCCGAATTCTAAATTTCGAATTATTTATTTTTCAATTAATTAATTAGTCTCATTTTTGGTATATCTGGCATAATTGAGAGGGGAAAACTCTCTCCAACCCCTAATATTACACATTGCTGGAGAGGGGTTTTTTTCTGAAAAAGAAAAGTTTAGCACATTTCTGTCCGTTAATTAGAACAGGAGATATTAATTGCTCAAATTTAGTCAATTTTCAAGGCCTGACTCTATACGCAAAGCTGAAACATACATTACATTTATTGCACGGGCATCGCCGTTCGGGTACTGCTAGTAGTATGTAAACGTGCACTTCAAACGTCGTAGTTCTTTTATGGACACCATGTGTATTAAAAATTTAAACCTAAATTCTGCAGCTCTTTACGCATTCTCTTTAAAAGGGATAATGTGAATATTGCGTTTTGTTATTATAATTTTGACAAGTCAAGCACGATGCATCTGGCATTTTTCTGTTTTGTAATTTTCATTTCTTGCACAATGACAGACAAAATAAACGAATTAGTTGATTAAAAAAATTAGTCAAATTGGAATAATTTAGCATTTTAAAGTAAAATAACAAAACAATATTTTGGAAATAGTGCTTTTTTGTGCTTTCATACTGCCATCACTGAGCATGTATATAAGAATTATAAGGTTTTGTAAAATCTTCATATCCTCATTCAAACCGATCAACATTTCAAGCAAATTTGCTCTATGGCAATAGAAAAAACCTCAAAACACAGAAATCAACTCAGTTTTCCTCTAAAAAGCACAAAAGCATCTTTTTGAGATCCGCAACTGTAGTGCACTTCACTTCACACACTTCAATGTCCCCCTTACCTACCACAACTCGTGGTTTAACCGGGATAGGGCCCTGAAGAGCGCTCTGTTCTTTTTTGAACCAGACCAAGGGTCAAGCAAACCCTTGACCCAGCACCCAGCACCCCCAGAGGTATCGTTTCACTTGGAGGACTTTGCGACCACGACATTTTTAACGTCCCCCAGCCACCATTAATCAAGACGGTGGATCTTTGTTCGGCTGGGATCGAATCCGGGTCCCTCCGCACACGAGTCCGACTCCTTACCGATCGGGCTACCACGGCCCAACTGCAGTGCACTGAAAGGAAGAAAAGTAGAGCGACAGTTTTACTAGTGTCTGTTGGCGATAAGTTGAACAATTTAGGACAATTTAATTGAAACGCAGGCCCTTCATTTGGGGCGGCCAGAGGGATCAATTGCCCCCCCCCCCCGACTTTGAGAAATCAATGTATTTACATATAAGTGGGCGCGATTTTTGATGCTTTACGATGAAATTGCATTGCATACGGACCCTTCCCCCCCCCCTGGAAAAACTTGAAATGACGGCCCTATTAAAGCGGCAGGAAAATTATACAAGCGAAGCATTTATGAGATAACTTGATAGATTTCAAATATGAAGGGTTTATAAAGGGAAAAGAGAAAAAAAAATTACGTGGTACTACGGAAGATAACAATGCATCTAAAGAAAAATGAATTGAAAGAAATTATATGAGAAAAAGTGTTCATATAAAGTTTTGCAGGAATTTTCGACTAACGTATCGATATTTACTCTAAACTGCTTGAAATTGTTTGCGGATAGTTTCTGCCAGTAGCGTCACTACCGGTGGCGGCGTGAGCGGTTCGACCCGGGTGACACCCTAGGTGGGGTTAAGAGTTTAGAAAAAAATATAAATATTTCGACTGTTAAGATTTTTCATAAATGAAGGGGCAAGTGGATAAAGGTGATATGTGACAATTTCGGAAAAACTTACTTTTTACCATGGATGAAGGTGAAAAGGTGTAAAAATTTTTTTTAAAGCTTTTTTCTAGAAATTTAAAAAATTGTCACATATCACCATTATTCACTTGCCCCTTCAGTTGTGTTTGTGAGTTAACACAATTGAACACACACTAATTTGAATTTCTGTAAATCGGCAAAGTTCAAAAGTCACATATCACCTTTATCCACTTGCCCCTTCAAATGTATTTAAAAATAGATTTATAAGCTATCAAATTCCGTCGAAAATGTATCACGATATTGCGGGGAGGGAGCAGTTACATCTGCACCCATGACAAAGTTTACATAAAACGGATCAATAATTTATACTTGTATTTTAATGCAAAAATTAATTACACCGCAAGAATAAAAATTTGTTTCGGAAGATTGTATGATTTTCATCTAAATATAAAATATGCTGATTTTCTTCTCTGAGGGGGGACGGACACCACAAGTTACCACCCCAGGTGACACCCGCTCTAAGAACGCCACTGCTTCTGCATCCATGTTTTCTAGAGAAAACAAAACATTGAAAGTATAGACCTGCTTTTAAAGAGAAGCAATTTTGAACTTCATAATAAGTATAAAGCAGTGAGTAACCGCCCCTAAGAAAGGGTTAAGGCAGGAACAAGTTCCTGCCTTAGCACTTGCTTAGGGGTGGTTACTCACTGCTTTATACCCGAGCTCTGCCTTAAAATTTACGAGTTGTACCGTTCCCATGTGCGGTCGCTCGCTGGTATTCTAATTTCACATTAGCTACCAGTTTTTTCGGTTCTCTTTGCTCTATAAGAGGATTTTTTCCTCTAACTCGTTCATTTTCGTATTCCATGCTGATGAGGGCATAATAAGCCCGAAACTGCAGTCCACGGATCGAAATGAACGAGTTGGCGGTGTTCATAATAAGTATTAAATCCAAAAAAAGTGTATTTTCCTTATTGAGTTACTGCGCTTTGTCAACGCATAACCAACGTAATTCCCGTATTTCCTCAGCTCAAAAACGCTCCCCGTGCACTGAGACATTACGCGGCTTAAAACACTCCTCGTCTACTTCCGATACTCCCCGGAGAGATACGTAAATGACTCGGCAGCGCAATAAAAGTGAGCTCTTAATCTGGGCAGAGAGACCTCACCATCAATAAGTTGAAGCTCTTTAGCTCAAACGAACTTCTCTTTTCGGCGGATTAGGATCTTTTTCCTCGCCGGTCCAACGACTCCCTAAATACAAATAATGTTCCTTTTATTTCCATCTGCGGCCACCCTCATAAATACAAACGATCCCGTCCTAAGGCCGTTTAAATATTTAAGCGCTTAGCGAGTCGAATTAGAGAAATTTAGCTGCGTCTTTAGACGGGAATCATCATTAAGTGGAGAAAAATGATCGGTACTGTAATTAGTTGAAGAGTTAGCTGAAAATGATTTAAGGTCTAAATGAGATTTTGTGGGATAAATAGAGCAAATTTCTAAATTTTATGACTAGAGATGATTTTGTCTGAAATTTGCATGACCTAAACTAACTCTTTTAAGACGTGGTGAAAGTGGAGCAAAATCGTACAGGATAGTCAAGCCCACCTATTTTTTTGCATAATAGTTGCTGCTGTCAGATGGAAAGCAGGGACGGCCCTAGCGGCAGACATTCCGGACCCCTGTCTGGGGCGGCAAATGGTAGGGGCGGCATTTTGACTCGAATATATCAAATACATTTTCTTTAAGGAAAGAAACGGACAAAAAAAATTAACAAATGTCATTCTTTTTGCACTTTGGAATCCTGAAAGGTATGAATGTAGTGATGTTTAAGCGCGTTATTTTAATGTATCCATTTCAAGACAACATTTTCGGCTATTTCAACATAACCTATTAAAATAAACGAATATATATTTATAAAATAAACGCATCTTTAGAAACTATAATTGTCAATGGAGACATTTTTAAAAACAAACTAACTGCAACAGGTAACTTTCGAAGGTCGAGATTTTAAATTGTATGAAAGAAGCTCGGGCACCTAAAACGTAGTTTCTTTGGGAGGGAAAAAAATCTCAATTCATCAAATGAAGCGCCGAATTTTACCGAACGAATAAAAGAAAAAAATATAAAATGTGTGCATGCATAGATATTTACATCTGCTGAGAAGAGATATAAGGCCTCATTGAAAAAAAATAACAATAAAATAATGCATAATTGTAATATTACAAAACTGTCTCTCGTTCTTCAAATTTTCCGAATCATTGATGAAAATTTGCCGAATATGATTTTTTTTGTAGGTCATAGTGTCCTCCCACCGGCGGTGCCCTTGATACAAGTTTTGTAAATTATGTATAGATAAAATTGTAGAGAGAAACAAGGCATATAAATGCGATTTCCAAAGCATTTCTTAAAGATTTTCCTACTTAAAAAGAAAAATTATCTTTGGATCAAAACTATATTTCATAACTGACACATCCTAACTCTTGAAAAAAGAAAGAGAACAGCAAATTGATGTAATTACTGACAGCCAATTGAAACTAATTATGCATTTTTAGAATGATATTAAACATAATCCTAAAATTTCCAAAAGAACTGTGAAACATTGTTATTTGCTTCACACAAAGTGAGCGAAACATCTTTCGCTTTCTGTGCTGCGACAAAAGCAAAATTCAGAAACAGATTAGAAGCTGAAGCTGACATTAGGTTGCTGATTTAAACAATTATTCCAGACGTAATAAATACTTTCCAATGAAAAATAATCGCAGCCAAGTTATTAATTAGCTGAAAAGATTTATTTAAAAACTGAGTCAGAAAATTTGCAGGATTAAAAGTCCGGAAGAATGTAAAAGCAATAAAACTTTTTTCTTAATACTCCTACATTTATCAATGCACAACAATACATTTTCAATGATACATTACCGGGTATTTCCGATGTAGCAAGCAAATTATTAATCTCTCATCAAGTTGTCATAAAAGTATGCATCAGCTACAAGTGTTATTAACCTGCATTTTTTAAATGATAATCTTACAAATTTTAGATAATTGATTGTATATATATATATATATATATATATATACTGCTCGACATTGAAAATGCAACACCAAGAAGGAGTGGTCAGAAATTCATGCAAATTTTACCGTAGACGCACGTCACTGAGTTATGCACATGATATGAAATGCGCAGCTCTCCGACGTACGTGAAGTAAGATATAAGAGAATGAAGTTGAAAAGTGGGCTATGTTCATGTTTTTTTTCTGCCAGACTAATTATCGGAGAAATTTGGTTTTTGTCTCGAAGGATACGTGTGATAGAAGGAAATGCCACGCCGTCCTCAACGAAGACACTTCCAGCATATAGACGACTTTACAAGGGGTATTGTGATCGGACTGAGAAGGGGAGGTTGGTCCATACGTCAAATTGCAGCTGATACCCACATGGATGCAAGCACTGTGCATCGGCTGTGTCGGAGATGGTTGGAAAGAGGAAATGTAGCCACATTGAGGGGTGCAGGTGCAGCCAGAGGGACGTCAGACCGCTTGGATCGACGGATTCACCGACAAGCTGTGGCGGACCCGCAAGTCACTTGTACGTCGATTCTGCAGCACGTGCAAGGTACCCTGGATGTTCCTGTGTCGACCAGAACCATTTCCCGTCGACTGGTTGCACGTGGCCTGCAATCACGGCGCCCGCTAAGAAGACTGCCATTGACCTCACAGCACAGACTCCAACGTTTGGAATGGTGCCGGACCAGAGCGACGTGGATGGCAGAATGGCAAACCGTAGTGTTCTCAGATGAATCCCGCTTCTGTTTGTCCAGCGATAGTCATCGCATACGTGTGTGGCGTCGACGTGGAGAAAGATCGAATCCGGCAGTAACTGTGGAACGCCCCACAGCGCGACAACGTGGCATAATGGTTTGGGGCGCTATTGCATACAATTCCGTATCACCTCTAGTTCGTATTCGGGGCACTATGACGGCCCAACGATATGTAGATAATGTACTGCGGCCGGTGGCAATCCCCTACCTTCAGGGTCTGCCAAATGCAATTTTTCAACAGGATAACGCCCGGCCTCACAGTGCTCGAATCAGCCAACATGCTCTACGAGGTGTACAGATGCTTTCCTGGCCACTATACTCTCCTGACTTGTCACCAATCGAACATGTGTGGGACGTGATTGGACGCCGTTTGCAGAACCTGCCACTGCCTCGTTCAGAGGACGAACTGTGGCAAATGGTTGAAAAGGAATGGAGTGCCATCCCTCAGGACACCATCCGCAGGTTTATTGACTCCATGCCTAGACGTGTTTCTTCGTGCATCGCTGTCCGCGGTGGTCCTACTTCTTACTGAGCCGACGCCGTCCTAGCTCTAAATTTTGCTTATTTATTTTGAAATAAATATCACTTATTGTTCCATGCTGTCTCTGTCTTCTTACCAAATTTCATCAATTTCTGACCACTCCTTCTTGGTGTTGCATTTTCAATGTCGAGCAGTGTATATATATGTATATATATATATATATATATATATACATTTAAAAATTTAGGGCGCGTTATATATTTTTCATACTTGCATAAACCCATTAAAAAAACAATGTTGCGAAAAATCTTTAGTACTATCTCTCTTTCTCAACTTAAACAGACGTTTCTTATAAAGTTAGTGCAATCTTTGAAACTAAGCAATTAAGATTAAAATGTCAGAGGCTAGAAAGTGCAAATAAAGTTCCTTAAATATAATTGTTCTAAAGGTCTTGAAAACAATTAAATAAGTCTTTGAAACTCTTTAAAAAGTGCGGCAACGTTATTTTTTATCAAATGCATAAAGCATCAGTTATCCTTAGAGCCGGATATTACTCTTCTGTTTTTTTAAATATTCACACCATTTCCTTTAAATCATTCAATGCATTTTTTTCTATTGATCATTTTACATTTCATTCAGTTATTCAGTGTTGTGTTACTCGGCATATTGGAGCGACGATCCAACACTAACTTTATATCGAAAGCCAGCGTCAGTTTTCTTCTAAGCTCTTTTTCCTTGTTGATTAATGTCACCGATTTATAGAACCACAAGCACAAGCAATTTTTATTTTAATAGATTTTAATTTGCAAAAGAAGATATAACTTTTAAAAGGTATTTTTTGCCTATTTTTCTTCTGTTATTTTTGTTGTCTTAGTTACCCTTTATAAGACCTCAAAAAGAAGAATTTTGGATTTATTTTTCCAAATTTTTCCCGAGGGAGAAACCCCCGAGCCTATGAATTTGCAGACAGTATGAAGTGCAAAAACGGAGGGGAGGGGGGGGGGGCAAAAGCTTCCGAAAAAGGGAAAAAAAGGGACAAAAATTGCCTGTTTTGCCTACAAAAGAGTTTTCGGAACTACAAAGGGGATCTATATCTAAAATAACTTAGGGCGATATTCGGTTTAAATCCGACCCTTAATATAGGATTTTATTTTATCACACTGTTTTTAATTCACAACATCTATTTATTGAGTTGTATTTATAAGCAATTTATTTCTTATCAAACTTTAAGAGAGGTGGCATTTTGTATTTTTGTCCGGATGGAAAGAATATCATTTATTGAAGTAACTGCTATAAAAAGGCAGTTGAAGCTTCATTTATGTCTGTCGGCGACTAAGTTAAGTATTTTTTTTTTCTTTTGAAAATTTTTGCAACTTTTTTTTTTTTTTTCTTGAGTTTAACCCTTTTTGCTCCGACGGGACTCGGATATTAATTTAATGTTATGAATCCTAAATGACTGGAATCATGCTGAAGTTTCTAAATACTACTTCTTGTACTTTGCTGAGAGGCCGACAGATGGTACAGGCGATCGGAAACAGTTTTCTTAGGGGCCCTAAGGCATGGGGGGCCTTAGACCCTACTGATTTTCAAAATTTTCATACTCAGTATATATGTTGTTTGATGTATTTTCAACTAAAAAAACCAAACTTTTTTTTTCAAATTCTTTTGTAAATTAATTTGAGACATAAAGAGTTAGGGCCCTGCTCCACATCAGCAGAATACGCGACCAAAACCGAAGGCAGAAACCGAAAATCCGGGTACTTTCCATAGGAACACCATTTAATCCATTTTACGTTTCTGCTTTATTTTTCTGCTTTACGTTAATGTGGAGCAGGGCCCTTAAGGACATAAAGGCTTAATTATGGGTAAGAGAGACTCATACTCTTATGTGATGCAAATAAATATTTGAAATCACTGTATTTAGTGTTCTACTTAAGCTTAGGAATGGAATTTCAAGTTTTGCCTTTTAGCCTTGGCAAAAATGATAGTGTCGCCACACACAGAGGACAAACCTGTCGTTTTTGGAAGATTAATTTTAAATAGACCCAGAACAAAACAATTATATACAGACGCTCCTAAATTTAGAATATTGCTCTTAAAATGTATGCTGACCAATTTTAAGTCTAAAAATATCTACGATCTATTAATTTTTCTGTAAAAGATAATTTATTTAGAGCTAAACTACTTAACTTAAATTATAATTTTTAACCACACCTTTATAAAGGTGTGATTTTGCTCCAGTTTGCTCTAGTATTTAAAATTTACTTTTACTATTTTATTTATTTTTAAAAAATCTTAATAACGAGAGTAATAATAAGAATCTGACCATATAATAAAATAAGAAGCTTATTAGTTTGCTTGCTTGGGTAGCTCGTGCCTAAAAGATGGCACGACTTATGGCATGAAATTTGGTGTACAATTGTTTTTTTTGTCGAAGGTGTGCACCGGACTTTTCATAAATAATTTTTCGAACACGTTATTTCACATTTTGTGAAACGTGAGTAATTTCTAGTCCACAAGCGTCAAACTAATTGCGTTAGAGAGATATCTTTTTGTCCTGATGGTGGAAATTAACTTTCCACTGTATTTATTTTTATTTTTATTTTATTTTATTTTAATTTATATATTTACTTTAGGAAATCTGGAATGTAATATTACAAAATGGGGTTCTTTTAATCATTTCATGGCCTTATTTGTCAAATGGTAATCACATTTACTTGAATAATTTTATTACCAGCTTTTTTTTTCTTTAACTTGTTCACATAGTATAAGTTTTAGCAGAAAAATAAATCACGAAACATAGTTAGAGGAAAAATATGGACTGGAGTTTCTTCCTCTATCAGATCAAAAGATTAAAGCATGTTTTCTAATGTTCCTCATGCGCTTTTAATGTTTAAGATTGGGTAGGTTGCGATTGAAATGTATACGTGGAGATAAAAAAATTAAAATATTTTTCAATTGTAAGACGGATGTTTATTTTAATAATGAAAGGGCTTGGAGGATGAAGGAGCTAAGTTAAATTTTGAAAAATGAGCACTCTGGAAAATGGTAAGCAATGAATACAGGTAAGCAAATAAAACTTGGTACATCAAAAAGTAGATATCATTAGACCAATTTCATACGTACACTAACGACAAAACCCGAAAAAAAAAAAGGTGTAACAATGAAAATTTGAACTTTTATTACTCGCAATTTATATTTTGCCGCTTAACCCCATCCATCTCCCAAGCCCTTCAATTATAATTCGTTATTTAAAAGTTGACAATCACATTTAATTCAATGAATCATTTCCTTGTTTTATTTATTTTTTATTTAAATTCAGATTTAATTATCTATTCATTCATTCATTTAGTTTTTTTCAATTTAATCGCGTACTACAAGTCTGGACAGCCAAATAAATCACAAACTGCGGCTACAGGACCGTTATGGATTGGAGTTTCTACCACTGTCAAGTTTGTCCGTTTGAAGTGCTCCAATTCAAAGAATGTCTGCCTCCATCGACCAGAAGAATGGCTCGAGTACATAGAGCGAGATACAAGAGTCGAGAGAAGTGGATATCCGAAGTGGAAATCGTTAACAGCTTTACTTCAATAGCATTCGGACGTCCGTCTCTGTCTGGAGCACGCTAGCACTTAAAAGTTCTCAGCAAATAAAGAGTCAATAGTGGAGAAGAAAGATCTTGTGCAAGATGTCTGCCATTTACACATTCCGCAGATTCCTTTTTTTTTGGCGGGGGGGGGGGGGGGAATTAAGAACCATGAAAATGATTTCAGTGGTCTTTTTTTCTGATCAAAAGAGAGAACTGTATATTAGGTAGATTCAATTGCGATAATTGGTAATATATAATTGGAAAAGTTTGTTTAGTTGTTTCATATGGTTGTCATTCATTTAAAATTGTAAGATGGTAAGATTGTATGATACACGATACCGTGTGTCAGTTTCTCAACTGTCATTTCTAAGATTTAAGAATCAATTTTGTAGTTATTTTTGTAGTTAGACAGGAACACCACGATAGGAGGTCAAAAGAGGTCACTGGGATCTCCCAAAAATTCCTGATTCCGCAAATTTTAGAGATGTTTGGGCAAATTTGGGTACAATATTGCAAAAATGAGACTGTTTTCTTTCTTCAAATTTTTAAAACTGTTTTAAATGATTTAATGATGCCCGACAAATGTTTTTATTAAATGCTAAGCAAGTATGATATGTATGTATGCTCGTAAGGAATTTTATCCTGCAAATTGAATAGTTTTCCCCGCCCAAAAATTTTAGTTCTGGACGCCCCTTATTATAGGGCAATTTCCTTTTAACAAAAAGCGTCAATTTCTGCATAATACTGCCTGCACAGACTCCAAATACGTTAGATTCTTGTATCGCTTTATGAATTTCATGAACAACATGAACTCTGTCTCTATGAAATAGGGTTAACTTTTGAAAATATCCTGAAATAGTGTTTCTATCACCGTTTTTAGCTCCATGAAATAATTCCATTCAAAATGATTTCGAATGTCTTTTTTTTCTGATCAAGAGAGAGAACTGTGTATTAGATTGGTTCAATTACGAAAATTGAAAATATAGATAAAATTGACAATTGTTCTTAAGAGACCCCCCTGAAATTTGGACTTCTGAAAATTGTTTCTGAAAATTGTCATTTTAAGGGGTCACAGTACCTCAAAAGTGACCAAAAGATCAAAAAAAAATTTTTATTGCTTATTTCAAAAGTAAAAGTTATTTAAAACACTCGGAAAAATAACATTGCTCTAGTTAACTTATTTAAAAAGTTATAAGAGACTTTAGGGCATGCATGCTATGTGTTCTAATGGAAAAGCAAAACTTAGTGCTTTTCTCGATGATCATTTTTTAGTGTTTCTATGCTACTGGAAATGCTAAGGAATTTTTTCTATTAAAGATAACATTTTTAAAGCAATATTTTTTGCACTCAGGATAATATATTTAACAAAACTGTGCATTGAATAAGCATTTCATAAATTGCTAAAATTTTTAGAGCTTATTAAACCTCGAAAAACAAAATTTTCTAAGAATTTTTTACATAAAAGGTCACCAAATATTTTCAAATCAATATGTATGAAAATGAATGCAGAGATTTTTAGAGGTAATTCTTGTGATCATTTAGCAAAAAGAAATTTTGAAATTAGTGCAAAAACAAAAAAGCCTTAGGGCTTTTAAAAAATTGAAATTTTCTTAAATTTTTCAAATTTTCAAAAAAAGTGGGCAAAAATTTTAATGTTTGAAAAGAAAATTATTAATTGTTAAATAAGTGCAGAAACAAAGATTTCAAAGAATTACATTTTTCACGTAAATTTAAGAAAATTGTTAAAAAGGTACTGTAAACCCTTAATATGAAAATTTTGTAAATACAGTTAACACTCCCCTAAAAATCCCAATACCAGAAGGAATAAGGAGAAATATAGCTAAAAGGGTCCTTAGAGTAAAAGCAGGAGTCCCAAAATAGCTTCAACAGAACGGGTAAGTCTTCATTTAAATTAAAACAACAGTCCCCAAAAATCCCCTGTTTGATGTAGACATTAGTCCCCAAAAATACATTTTTAAGTGAAAACAATAATCCGTAAAAAACCCTCATCACAGTAAAGAAAACAGTCCGTAAAGACTCCTGCCCCCAAGCTGGTGATTTGGCTCCTCAAAAGGGCGGTAAGTTCTTAAGGGGCGATAGGGGGCGATGGGTATTTAGAAGAGAAAACTAATAATGAAAGGATAGCGAAGATCGAAATTGAAAAAAATCTACGAAACCAGTTGTCCAGAGTTCAGACAATGAATCACAAGTTAAGAAATAAACTTAAGTTCAAGATCTTCCTCCTTGCACCTCGGATGTACCTTAGGAAGTATTTTGTCATTCATTGTCAATTCTATGAATTTTCAGATTTTCAATTTATTTCCCTTCAAATTTTTAGTTTCAATGATTTTAATTTCCCCAGGATGCAGCGTAGAAAAGAAAATAATTTCTTTAAAAATACGTCTTGAAGTACGTCGATGGTCTTATTTAAGTGTTACCCTTCAAATGCTTACAAGTTCACCTTGTAAAAGAAAAAAGAATCAAAGCTATCTTATTTATTTATTAATATTTTTAGTTTAAAAGTGATTGGTTATAATTGCATTATTGCGAACGTTATACTTCAAGTTGAAGTTAGGTACTTATATTTTTAACAATATCGATGTTCACTCAAGCCAATTTATATTTTTTTTTCTCGAGGAAGAAAGGGGGAAGGGGCGATATTTGTCAATCAGCGTCTTGAAGGGGGTGATGAGCTCAAAAAGGTTGGGAAAAACTGTTTTAGCCCGTCTGGCTGAGTTCAACGGAGAATTTAGTGAAAGTCAGAATTTGCTAATCGCAATCATTTTGTACAAACAAGGAAAATAGTGCTTTTTTTAAAGGTCTATGGGTTAACCGAAATATTTGTGGAATATTAAACTGTTATATTAAACAGTATTATAGTGTCTAACAGAGCCCTTTGAGATTTTGTAAATTAGATAACTATTACAAAAAGCATGATATATATTTTTCATAGACGAAATGGAAAATAATTCCATAGGCTATCTATAGGATCTATAGGCGTTCCTATAAAATTGGCTACACCTAAAATAATTCTTTCCATTTTCTCTTAACTTCCGTAAAAATTGACTCAATAGAAATGTATTTTTAGCTACCCTACGCAGAATTCTATTTACGTACTGTAAAACCTTGAGAAATCCTAAAGAATATTGTTCTTTAAAGAATCTAAAGGGCGAATAAAAGTTTTTTAATGTCGTGTTAATAGAGAAAAAATGCGCTTTTTCAGATGCGTGACAGTAATGATAACAAAAATCAATCTTTTGATAACAAAAGTTTATCGTTTTGCATTAAAATAGAATTTTTCTTAAAGCAGTTTGGAGATCGTCTAAGGAACTATGAAGTTTAGTTTTTCTTTTTTTTTAAGTTGAAAATTTAGTTGAAAATAGTTCTGCTTTAAAAGGTTTTCTAAAAATATTCAGATATGTACTGATTCAGTTTTATGACTAGCTCAAAACAGCGATGATAGAAATATTTTTTTTTTCTTTTGTGTCACTAGTGTCAAAATTATTAAACATTATTTACTGGGAAAAATTAAGTCCGACTTTCAACTCAAAAGTAAGTTAAAGATTCTCAAAATTTTTCAGAAATTGATACAAGTACCACAAATTTCAATTTCAAAAAATTTTCATATCTTTTATTCTTGAAAAACATCCAAAATTTATTATGGATTTACTGATAAACTTTTATATAAATGCTTTTAAAATCCTTTAAGTAATAAAACATTGTTTTTAGTATTTATTTGTGCATTTTTCATTTAAAAAATTGTAAAACACCCGCATAAAGGTTTATTTCAAACAGAAAATACATAATAAATTCAGTGGGAAATTATTTCAAGAATATGAAACTAAAAGATTGCTTCAAAAATAATAAATTTCATACTGTGAATTACATACATATCTGCTAGTTTATTCCACGTAAAGCGGTTCATGCTACTCTTGCATCATTTTGTCGAATGACGATTAACAGTACGATTCTAACAGCTGTGCGTAACGTATGGAAGTTGTGTACATATAGCGTCCTCTATACTACCATGTGTTCGTCCGTGCCCATGCTTACCTACATGAAGTATCCTTCTTTTCTATTACAAACCTCCCCACCAAATATTAATGATGAATTCTGAATCGCATTGTATAAGACATATTAATTGACTGCTCAGATATTATTAATTCCATCCATTTTGCTGGTCCAAATAGAACTCTTAGGAGTCATCTGTGTTTTAAAAATATTTTTACAAAGTTTAAATATGTTGATAATTTTTTCCTTTTTTAATTTTACAAACTTTTTAACTCTCATTGTCGCGTTTTTTGGATATTTTTAACATGTCTTTTAATAATTTTAAGTCTATTTGTTTTAGTATTTTAAATGTGTAATTTTGTTTTAATTCGTTTGTTGTCTTTTAACTTTTTGCAAAATTTTAACTCCTTGTCGCGTCTCAGATATTTTTAACATGCTTTTTAATTGTTCTAAATCTATATGTTTCAATATTTTTAATGTATAATTTGTTTTATTTGTTCTTGTTATACTTGCCACTGTAATTGGATTTGTCTGTAATGAGCAATACTTTAAATAAATAAATGAATAAAAAATAAATATTAAGCTTATGCTCAGCTCAACTTCCCAGAAGGTAAATTCTAGTTGCGGTCAGTAGCGTACCTAGGGGGTCCTGCCACAGCGACCGTGACCAAGTCAAGGAATTGCTCCCCTCCCCCATGGTCGCCTTAATGGGTGGATGCTGTGACATCCCAAAATAAGTCCTTATTCTGAAAATTTTGTATATTCGGCAGATTTAAAGACAGTTTGCAACTTATATACTCTTTTTCCTTCCTTTTATGTAGTAAAGGAACTTCACAATACTTCCTTTTGCGTAGTTAAGGAACTTCACAATACTTCCTTTTACGTAGTAAAGGAACTTCACAATACTTCCTTTTACGTAGTAAAGGATCGCAAAAAAAATGCACCCAAATTTCGATCTAAATTTTGATTTTGCTCACCCCGAATGAATGGCGAGCTATTTTTTCTACCTGTCAACACGTGCATATGTAGCTACCAACGTATAATCAGCCAAAAAATCTCTTTCAACCACCCCTGAGTAAATTACGACGAGTTTTCTTGTGTCGTCTGTATATGCGTTGTATGTATGTATGTATGTCGCATTACTCAAAAACTGTATGCCGTAGAAGCTTCTACTTTTTTCTCTTTTTGAATGTTTTTAATGATGCCCAATATTTCTTCCCATTAGATGTTTTATGTTTCCCGATAGCTTTTATTTTTACTAGTTTTTTCTTTGATATTTTTTCTACTAATATAATATTTTACAAAAGAAAAAAATCCTTAACGTTTGTTATTGGTCAAAATGCCGCCCCCTTGGCTGCTGCACCCGCGGCAAGAGCCACTCCTGCCAGCTCCTAGGTACGCCACTGGTTGCGGTAACATTTCTTTTGTGATTCTCTATTAAAAATCTACAGCACAAAGTTTCAGAATGATGAATTATGAATAACTCTTTAAAACACATTCAGTTTTTCATCATTAGGATGGTATTGTTCAAAAAGAACAGGAAACTTTACTTATTTTCCTCATTCGATTTCAAATTAATTTTATGAAAGTTTAAGTCCTTACTATTAATTCCACGAAGAATTTGCATTCTCAAACAATGATTGCTTCCAGCACAGATGTTGAAGCATAAAGAAACGGGGAGAAATATTTAATGCTGCATTGTACTTCTATTTTGATTAAAATTAAAAAAGATGGATGAGGTGATGTTGAATTAATAGGATTTAGCAAACCGATCTTCTTTAAAAAGCTCTAATCGTATACGAAAACGTTCGCAGTTAAAAATAAACAAGCACCGAAAGTATTTTGAAAGAAATTATTTAAAACTTTTAAAAGCCCTTTCTGCGCTTAGAATACCCAGCACGATAAAGAAAACTGCATTTATTTAGTTTGAATTCGGAAAGAACTTATTTTCGACGAATACAAAAAGTAAATTATCTGTTCGAAGATTGTTTAAAAAATTATTACGCTTCGATTGCACTGTATTGAGATGTTTTAAATCCAAACTTTGTAAAACTTTCCTTTGCTGTAAAATGCAAAAAAAAAAAAAAAAGAAAGAAAGAAAAAGAAAGAAAGAAACACTTTCAAGTAGTAAATTGTGATTGTATGTGTGTGATTTAATTCCAGATTACGATGTGGACCAGTCTGACAAAAACAAAAATTACAAAATTAAGCGGTTTTTTTTTTTTTTTTTTCGTTTTACACCAAACGAAAACTTAACAAAGTTTGGGTTTGAAAATATCTCAATACAGTAGAATCGAAGCGTAATAATATTTAAGCAATCTTGGAACACAAAATAATTTACCACTTGTATTTATCAGTAATAAATGTCACCTTCATTGTGCTTTTTGGGGAACATTTCAACGAGCTGCGCACATTCGCTGTTAATAGAGCTTGGTAGGCATTTTTAAAAGTAAGATTCGCGCTTTTTTTTTTTTTTTTCAAGGTTGGTTAATGCATCAACAATTTACCATCTAAAATACTTTTTATACAGGACATAACATTGGATATTCAAAATTATAGCAGAATATGTACTAGACCGACCAGCGAATGGTCGGTCTGCTAACTACAGTAAAGTGCAATTTCATTTTCGAAATTCATAACATCGTTAAAAAATGTAGATTTTGCCGAGTGGTAATAAAAATACTTTAGGCGATATACACTATAAAAAGTAGGTGCTTTTACAGTACAATACAACTAATTTTATAGTAAAAAACTAAAAATTGCTAATTTTTCAATAATCAACTTTAAAAGTGCTACTTTACAGTAATAAACTAAAATTGTGCTAATTGTACCATTCATTACTGTGCATTTTACAGTTTTAAACTGGAACCTTTGCTGTCAGTATTATATTGTTGTTTTTACAGTGTAATACAGCTGATTTTGTGGTGTAAAATTGCTAGTTTTACAGTTTATTACTGCGTATTTTGCAGTTTTAAACTGGAACCTCTGCTGCCAGTATTATACTGTAAAAATAACGGCTTATTTTTTGCAGTGTACATAATTGCGTTTAAAAATTGAGGAGAATTTTATGATTCTGCATCATGTTTTTGGAGGGTTGGAAACTGAAAAAAGTGTCAAACCCAGTGAATAAACACACCAAACTATGGAAAAGCACTTTTTCAACAATTATGTAATATGTTTCTACAACGATAAACTTCGAAAATCATTTAGAACCTTAAAATTTCTTAAAATTATTATTGATTATTTAAATGGATAATTTGGAAATACATTTCTAATGTTTGTTTTTTAAAACAAAAAACGTTTCCAATGTAGAAAAAATCCGACAGAAGTTTAGTACAGGGATAATAAATTTCTGAGTTTGACAGATAATAAATTAATTCACTGAATATCATGGATAAAAGTTGCTACTTTAACAGAAAACTATTTGACTCTGATAAAACTTGACACTTCCGAAAATGGTTAAATAATATATTACCAGTAAAAACGATTATATTGAGCTTTAAAACTTTAAGCTCACTATAATAGTTTAACTTAAAAATTAGTTTTTTTGCATAAAATTGTATTAAATATTCTGCTTTCTTGCATTATCATTTGGATGGTCATCATTTACTGCTCCAAGCTAATTTAAGCCGAATTTGAAACTGCTATTCAAAACACCACTTGCAAAATTCATTAGTGTAACGGCATCTTCACCAAAGTTTTGAAAGTTGCATAACAGAAGTAGGACTTTTTTTCCGCGAGTGGTAAAGAGCATTACCAACAATTACGCACATTAACAATTTCTCCAAACTCCTAAACAAAGAATTAAGTTAAAAGCTCTCAGAGAGTAAAAGAATTCGATTGAAGAATATTTAATCAGTCTTTAAAAGGGAGTACAAAAACATGCTAAGAGCTTTTTTCTAATTAAATAACACTATTTGTTTTTCGAAATGCTTTATCTAGCCGTATATGATTTTTTTAATGTTTACTTATGCGGAAAAGTTTTTGTACATACCTAATAAGGATGCTGAATATTTTATGAAGATTTTTACTGCACATATAGCTTAGTTTAAACATCTTTATTGATATTGACCGGATCTTAAACTCAATGAGGATTTGTAACTACTTCCATCATTCATGAAAAAACAAAAGTATTTTGAGTATGTTAAAAACTTAATGTAAATAACATATAGCAGAGGCTCCCAAAGTCCTGGCCTCCACGGACCCCCTCCTGATTTTTTTTTTTTTTTTTGCAGATATATATATTAGAACATTAAATACAGGGCCGTAACCAGTGTTTTATTTCGGGGAGGGTTTTACCAAACACATTTCTCGTGAGTTATAAAATTTTATGTCATTCGTATATTCTGTCACCAATTTGTTGTAATAGGTTATTTTAATGAGAATGTGCTGCTGTAAGGGTACTCACAGGAGCAAATGTGAAAGATGACTAATGTATTAAATGAAGAAAAAAAAATCTAACATGTTCACAGCATAATTTCACCCCTGTCAAAATTCGATGTATATTTAGCGACTCAATAAAAATAGATGCGTGTACCTAAATTCGAAGTAATACATATCTTAAATTGATACCTTTTTTGGCACCGATAAAAAAGGGTAAAGATACTGTTCAGCATTTTCACATTTAAAGAACTTTGATGTATATTCGTTAAGGTCAGGTGTTCAAAATTTGAAGGAAAACGCTCTATTGTTTTGTAAAAGATGATAATCGCAAGGACAATAATAAAAATAAATGCTGCATATAAAGCACTGTGGTTTGTATTCAGTATTTATTTTCTTTTTCAAGTGAAATTAAAAAAAAAAATAAATGAAAGTAATAATAACCGGTTTTTCAGCACAAAAAAGATAATAAAAAGTATTTTTTAGAACAGTTTTAAAAAATTTCGAAGGGAGTTTGAACCCTAAAAACCCTTTCCTTAAATACGGCTCATATTAAATAATATGTTATGCAATCAATACATGTAATGAAGTGATTTCAGTCTTAAACTCAAGTTAAATCCCTATACTACTGATATTTCTTTTTTTCGAGTTGTTTCGAATGCATGAAAATCCTTTAATGATGTTAAGGAAAAGTTCGCTTGCAGAAGCATTAAAATGAGTTTTGGAGCGAATTGACACGAATTACACCTGACTCCACATTGCTATGAAATCGTAATAACCTAATCCCTGTTCATGTTTGAACTAATAATTAAGTCGGACATTCCGATTGAAATATTCAAATTATATCGCTAAAGATTAGGAACAATTTTGTTTCAAAAGACTTTACATTCATTTTTTCAGCAGGAGAATTAATTAAAAGCGGTACTTTACTGTAATTTTTAAAGTATTTTTGACATTGAAGAATAGTGCAAATAAAACGATACATGTTAAGAACATTCTAAAAAAATAAAAAAAAAAAACAACATTTTAAGGAACGTTGATTATACACGTATGAATTTTAATATAAGCATCTTTAATAGTGTGTTTTGAAAGTGGTATTAAACTTGTGAATTCGCAGTTTCAATACATGCTTACATAAGCAAAAAAAAATAGCTATTTTAAGTTGGACATAACAGTTTATGCTGGAAAATGTTTTTCTCTGTAGCGAGTTTTATTATTTTGGTGGTTATTTTTTATTTGTTTTTTCAAGTAAGTTTCTTAGTGAAAAATGTTTTCTTTATAGAATAACAACCAGTACCAATTGCAAAACAAAGCTAGAAATCATAATTTGGTCTGAAAGTAATAAAAACCCATAAGCCTCTTTAAAATGAGAAATGACGGCTTTCTGCGGTAAAAAATAACTACAATTCTGCTCAAAAATATTTTTTTCCCCAATAAACATAGTGGCAAATAAATGTGATAGAAGGAAAAATTCCTGATAAATATTCTACACTTTTGCATGAAAATTGTTGTTGACAAAACGTTGACAACACGTGCTGCGAGAACGTGTTTTGAACGTGCTGGCTGGTGCGCTCTGTACGTGTTGCAGAACGTGTTTTGAACGCCATTGTGCTGCTTGGGGTAGTGATGAAATTTGAGTAATGCAATTGTCTAGTTAACATGTTTAATTGATTAAATGTATTATTGAATTCAGGAAGAAATTGAACCCGAGTTGGATCAATGTTAACAGACTTGCTGAGCTCTTACAGTAAAATAAAACTTCATACAAGTAAGTAGTTTTAAATTTTGAACTTGTTTTAGTATTAACTAAAAAGAAACAGTGCACATTAAGTGTTTACCACTTTTCCCCGTTACAAGTAGATAGTTGCTAAAACTTTTACAAACTCATCTGGTTGAGTTGAATAGTTTAAACATTTCTTGTTTCGAGCCTAACAGTTTATAACGATACCAACAGTATGAAGAAATAGGAGTTATCTAAGCAATGTTATTCTAAGAAAACTAGACTACGATATTGAAATTTGCAAGAACTTAAAGTTCTAATTTACTCTATGTTTTCATGTGCTAAAATTAAAAGCCAAACGAATTTTGGTCAAAGATCTCCGAGCAGTCGGGATCTATGTACACCAGCTGCAATCTTCAAGAGTAAATTTAAAACTGCAATTAGGTGTTACTCAGAATTAAGAAGTAGAGAATTACTGATTATCATTAAGAAGATATAATTTGTGCAGTTGCACTGCAAAAAATTAAGTGTTGTTTTTACAGTATAATACTGGCAGCAGAGGTTCTAGTTTAAAACAGTAAAATGCACAGTAGAGCCAATATTTAGAAAAGTGCCAATTTGAAGTTGGAGTTTTCTGAAAAAAAAATTTTTTTGCAGAAAAAAACTAATGTTGGATTTTAAGTCTAAATTGGGTCTAAATGCAAGAAAATAAAAGGGGGGAGGTCAAGGAAGTTATTTACCCCCTCCTTAGATTACTCACTTTTAAGCCGTTACAGATCTGATGTTAATATGAGCTACATATTTGAGTTTATGCTTTCAGTCTTCGTTAACATCTCTAAATATGATATCATTTCCTTGCATTTTTAACATAGAATTAAGATAATTATATTAAAATATATATATTAGGCTAAAAAATCAAATTTCATTATAAAAAAGCATTTCTTGGGAAAAAAAATGAGCGATAAGGTTTTTAGATAAAATAAATTATGAGATTACCAAATCCAAGCTAATAAAACATTTGTTTTGTTTTGAAACAACACACAACTTCAACTTTTTCAACACACAACTCTGCTGCTTGCTTTTCTTTAATTAGTTGCAGGAAATTTAATTTCTTGATCAGAAATTCAAATTTAGCATGCTAGTTATTATCTAGTTATTTAGCGAAGTTATGAGAAATTGAAGCACCAAAAAAATAAATAAATAAATAAAATAATAATAATTAATTAACTTAATTTATGCAGTGTCACTTTTTCTTATTTTACTAACTTCTATTGTAAGTTCATACAAACCACAAATGAAGCAATTGTACTAAAAACTCATTGCTTTTCATTTTTTAAGAACAAAAATATTCAATATATGGCTAAAACCTATGATTTTTGCTTTTTATACTTCTCAAACGTGTGAGTTAGTTCTGTAATATATTCACTGTTTTTCAATGTTACCGCTCTGGCTGTTACCGATCTGACAAACTGACAAAGTTTTTTTTTTATTTCCGAGTCGATCGCACTAAACCAAAATCAAACACGTGGTTTTTTCACTTGTAATAAAGGACTATACTTATATATAAAATAATTTTTAAAACAATAAAAACTGCGCATTTTAGAGCGTGTTTCCGATCTGATGACTCAAATGACACACATTTTGTAAAATCACTTTAAAAAATCTTACATACAATTTTAGATGCAGAAATGCAAATTTTTAATTACGATTCGATAAAACATCCCACCAGGTACTCGGTATCATGTGGTACATGGTGCAGGAAATGATTTTGGGAGCCTAAACATAGATCGGAAGTTATTGTTACCACTGACGGCGGAACTTGGGACACGCTTATTTCGCATCGGCTAGAAAATCAGAAATCGATTAAAACAAAAATGAAGTAAAACATTAACAAAGGGGTAAAAATAGAATCGTTTTTCATGCAAGTGCGTTTTTGGGAAGTTAGAAAGTGCGCATGACCTGTTTGCATGCAAAGCTTTGCTACTGGGGACACGTTACCGATCTGATTTTTGTTGTATAAAAACAATATTTTCTGAAGAAAAAAAAATTTTTTTTTCTGATGTTATTAGATGAAATGAAAGCAGAACCTTGTCTTCTTTCTGGGGAAAATTATTTTTTTAACTAGTTATTGAAATACTAGTGAAAATTCACTTGGGACTCAAATTGGCACTTTTCTAAATATTAGCTCAGTAATAAACTGTAAAATTAGCAATTTTACAGTTTATTACTGTAAAACAGCAATTTTACAGTTCATAAGCATAAAATTAGCAATTTTTAGAGTTTGTTCTATATCATTAACTGTATCATACTGTAAAAACAGCATCTATTTCTTACAGTACGGATTTATTTTTAGTGTGATATATGTCTGCTCTTTCTTTAAGTGGGTCAAACATTCAACACAGTTTAAATACTGAAATTGGAAGATAAATTTTAAGATAATACGAATAGACAAGTAATCTATGGAATACTTAAAATTCCTTTGAACAAAATTAGGTTGGTCTGGACATCAAAGTCATAATATCGTAAAATGCTGCAGCATTACAAGTAAAAGCATTTTATTGATGGAAACTATTCTTCAAAAAAAGAAAAAAAATTAAAAACCTGGAAGAACTTTCATGTTTCTAATTAGGGATGCACCGATAAGCAAATTGGCCGATTACCGATTACCGATTAATCGGCGAATGAGAATCGGCCGATTAATCGGCAGAGCCGATTAATGTTCGGGTTTATTATTTTTAATACTACCAATTTCACCTTCACTGTTTTTATCCTTTCTAATACAATTCCGATTTTTAAAAATGGTTACTCATTTGTTTTTGACAAAAGATTTGTTTTTCTCCATTTTTCCATGTTAAATAATTTTAAAATTTTATCAACTTCCTTTGAAGTTATTTAAATGTTTTTGTAAATAAAATTACATCAACACAGTAGACTAAGTAATAGTTATTAAAACAAATGAGGGGGAACTGTGATGAGCACTTTAATTTAGGGGTGTTCTTAATTTAAATTTAATTTTCAACTATAAGTAGCCATTTAATTCAGGACTTGTTCTTTGAAAATTAGATGTTATTTAAAAGCAATAAGCTAAAGAGAAAAATATCAAGACATGAAAAATGTTGCAACATTGTCTATAAGTGTAGATTTATTCAGAATAGGAATATTAAATTATTAACTAATTTATATCAACTGAGCAGCAATTTATTATTATTATTTTTATTTTGTATTTCATTCTTTGAATTATTTGTTTTATTTTTACTCATTACACTTTCGTAAAACGTGTAATTCCTGTTTGCAGAAAATCATTCATTTCTTGTTTATAAATTTATCCATCGCAATACTGTGTTCAAAAATCGCTGAATTAATTTTATTAAAAACATCTTTTCCGCCGGTTGATCAGCAAAATTTGACTGATTATAAATGAAATGAAATATTCATGTATTTGAATTCCAACTTAAAATTTCAGGAATTTGCAGAGGGTTATCGTTTAATATTCCAATCAGTTTTACGTTTTCTATGAACTATTTGTTTTGTTTTTACTCTGTACACACTTTCATACTGTATGTTATAGTAAGGATTTCAGAAAATTACATTTATTTACTGTTAATAAAACAGTTTATCATAGTTTCTTGGTGAAGGTATATTTTAAAAGATAATATAAAAATTTAAAAAAGTCGCCGATTAATCGGCAAGATTTTGCCGATTATTAATAATCGGCAAAGTGGCCGATTATGGCCGATTAATCGGTACTGCCGATTAATCGGTGCATCCCTATTTCTAATTAATGATTTTGCTGGTTCAAATGAAAAGCCTTACACCAACCTAATGAACGCACATGTTTAATTTGTGAACAAAGATAACATTTTCTAGTCATTTAAAATGTAGGATTGTCTAGTCAATTAAAATGTCGGGTCAAGGATAATTAAAATATCGTTTGTTTTTTTCTTTCTTAAAAAAAAAAAAAAAAAAAAAAAAAAAAAAAAAAGTGATATTTTTTCCGATGATATCTGGAGATAATGTTTCTCAAATTTGAAATATTTTCAAATAACAATTAAATTTGCAAATTAATTTGATTTAAACCAATGTTTCAGTGAAGTTAATTCATATTCTGTATTTATTACACTCACATTTTCTTTCATACTCTTTCTCTATTATTACTTTCTTCTATATCTAATATATAGAAGAAAGTATTGGTTTCGTGAAAATTTTCGAATGTCGAATTTTGACGGATTTGCACGTTTTGAGGTGCGCTGAGTCCATTTCGACCATTTTTGGAAAATGTCTGTCTGTCTGTGTGTGTGTGTGTGAGTCTGTATGTGTGTGACCAGTTTTTGTGACCGCGCTAGAGCAAAAACTACTGAATGAAATGGAACAAAAATTTTTGCACATATGTACCACCATGTGAACTGGTGCACCTGACTTTTTTTAGCGAATTCCTCCAAGGGGGGTGAAGCAATCGCACGTGTTCTGCGCGGGGGTGATTGCTATATCTCAGGAAGTAACCGGCGGAATCAAACGAAAATTGGTCCATAGGTAGACCCTACTGAGTACAGGTGCTGATTCAATTTGTTTGTCAATATCTCCAAGGGGAATGGAGCAATCGCACGTGTTCTGCGCGGGGGTGATTGCTATATCTCAGGAAGTAACCGGCGGAATCAAACGAAAATTGGTCCATAGGTAGACCCTATTGAGTACAGGTGCTGATTCAATTTGTGTGTCAATATCTCAAAGGGGGGTGGAGCAATCAAAAGTGCTTATTTTGTCATTGCACCTAATGTATCTCGGGAAATATTGCTGCGATTTGAATGAAATTTGGAATAACACTAACCCAATATGGAAGCAAGCATCGATTAAATTTTGGCGCCAATCGCCCCAGGGGGAGGGTGGGGTGATTTTTGCGCTTAGTCAACAATGCGAAAAATTAATTCATTAAAAAATCGCTTTCACGCTATTTAATTATCAAAACAGCTGAAAACTTTCAATGATTTGAAATTTTTAACTGTTGCCAATTTCTTTTTACTAACAAATAAAATGTTTGCAATTAATCTAAACAAGGCTTTTGCAATGATTTCCAATTTCGCTCATTGATTCTGCATTTGCAGGGTTATTACGATAATTGGGAAATTGTAGCTGTCTCCAATTACTCGGGCGAGTACGTATTTTATTTTGTAACCGGAATTCATAAGATAGATATAGAAGAAAGTTTCGTGACGGCCACGACAGCTAGTTTTTTTACTGTTTTTATTTCTCTCTGGTTTTCCTTTCTTTTATCTCACCCTTCCCCACTTTGCGAAGTTGTTTTCTTTTACAGGTGTTTTTTTTTTTTTTTTTTTAATTTTACATTCCCTTTTATTATCTTCTTGAAGTACCCTAAAAGAAAGTTAATTTCTTCAGTAAAAAGTTCAAATGTTGGTCATTTACTGGGAAGTGTTCATTCACCTGTCATATTAGTCCATTTGAAAAAAAAATTAAAAAACAGATTTTTAAAATATAATTCTAGTTTTCAATGTCATTTGGAAACCAGCGAAATAAAACGTATACTCGCAGGAGTTAAAACAACTCCGCAAATGTTATTTTTCTTTCTTTCTTTTTCTTTCCATTTAACGAACGTAAGAGGTAACTTTTCCTCTCAATAATTCCTGGCTAAAATATTTCAAAATTTGAAATATTTTCAAGTAGCAATTTAGTTTGCATGCGCTCATCCAATTCTTTCTTTTTTTTGGTTTTCAAAAAGCAAAATGATTCTGCGAACGAGTTCAACAAAAAATGAAATACAACAAGCTTAAGTAAATTTTCGGAATCGAAAAATGTCTGCTTCGTAAACATTGAACAATTAAGGGGAGACATTTAATATTTTTTCTCGAACAACTATTCGATATACGTTGTTAATAACTCAAATATTGACTCCAGAAATTGACTGTCTGAGCCTGCTTGATCGAACAAGTGTCTAGAAGAAGTGAATTCTGTAAAAATAATATGCTGTTAATAAAATGGGCATTCTTATCATTTTGAACCACTATTTTAAAATTAAATATGTATCAAAATGGGGAAAACGGAAACTGAAGGGGGAAAAGACATTTTTAAGGAAAAGGGGGACAATTCAGTACGTTTTTGGATACATTTAAACTACTGGTTCCAAATATTTTTGTTCATTTTTTTATTATGATGTTGCATGATAGTCGGCCACCTTGTCTAATGGTTAGACGAGTCTGACACAGATGAGGAGGTTCCAGATTCGAATCCCGGATTGAGCACGGATGTACTTCTCCTGTCCTTGTCATTTCTTTGTGAGAATATGATGCTGTGCAGTGAATGGTTGCTTACCCTATGAACGGCGCTTATTGCAAGAGTGTACTGTGGAAGTCGGGCTTAACGCTAAACTACTGTACAGTTGAAGAAGTGAAGTAGCGCCCCACACATTGTCGGTCGATCTGGCACAAGATAACAACAACATAATTAACCTAAAAAGGAAGATTTACTGCTATATACAATAAGAACTAAATAATATTTGAAAGATCAGAAAAAATAGGGAAAAAATTATGTTTTTAGGTATAGGGTCATTCCATAAAAATGTCAACCTCAGCCGAAGAAAAAAAATACCGAAGTGAAAAAAGTATCAATAAATAAATAAATAAAAATCATACAACATAAGAAGTTTAAAAAAAATTAAAAAGTATTGTAATTATCACTGATATTAGCCATAATAAATAGTTTGTAGTGTGTTCACCGCTTGTTATTCGATAGTTCCGTTAGTCACACACCATCTTGAGTAAAAGTGACACTTAAGACTAAAAAAATTAAGATTTAATAAATGTGTTTTATGTTTTTAAAAGCCAACTTTACACATTTTTCAAATATCTCATTCAATTTATAACACTTGCTTAACTTTGAGAAATTTTTGCCTCACAACATGAGCATCAATTTTCAGGGTTGCAAAAATGTTACGTTAGTTACGCTGCTATTTTGGTTGAAAAAATATCTACTGTCACTAATTTTGTTTTAAATTCTTAGCAGAAATGATACATAGATACCATGTACATTGTAAATCCACCAGTATAACTAAAAAATATTTTTTTTTCCTTTAAGTTACATGTAAAAACAGTTACAAAATCAGCTCTGAATGTTACGTTAGTCACTATGGAATGATTCTGTATGATAAACAAATATTAAAATCTGGAGTTTCGTCATATTAGCACTAAATAACTAAAACATTAAAAGGCAGCCACATGAAATGAAATTCGTTTAGCTTTCGGGGAGAAACAGGAGGGAAAAAAACCCATCTATTTTGGTATCAAACATATGCATTCGGATATATGCTGAATCAAAAATATGTTTCATCCGATTTGCTTCATGTCTTAGCAAAAAGAGTCAAATCGAAAAACATATCATTTGAACTCAATATACGTCAACGTAAATATTTGTAATACAGATCACTATTTTCTTTATTCTCCTTCAAACAATGTTACTATTTCATGTTGCATGACAATCGTTTTCATATGTCTTTTTTTCTTGGAGGGCAAAGGGATGATTCAATATAGATAGCG
>JAXGGA010001538.1:0-148778 GCA_038373865.1 Uloborus plumipes | reverse complement strand
TTTTTTCTTTTTCCCTTCCCCCTTGTTTCCCCGGAACTTTAATGCTTTCTTATCTATTACATTCCCGAGAATTTAGCTCTCATGAATCTATGTAAAGCAGGTTTAAAATTGAACTTTTGTAGCAATTCCTCAAATATTCTTCTGCATGAATTAAGTTGCTTTAGTAAGTTATGCTTAATATTTCTGCAAACATGGGCATGGAGGCATTCAGTTTCTAAAATTGAGAATTTGCTAACTGCACCAAAGTCGGACCCTCAATTCATTTTCTTCCTACAACTTCATTAATAACACAGGTCTGCCAAAAAATTTTTTTGAAGATATGCATGGGATGTTTTGACTGATTTTAGTGTTTTTCGGTATGCTGAATCCGAATATGAGCTTAATTTTTTTTCCTATCACGTACAGATTTTTGACAATGAAACCCTTACGTATTGCAAAAGTCAAAAAATAAAAGTTAAAAAGAAATCATGTATTTATTGGAAAAAAAAAAAGCTATACAATTTTTTTACTTATTACAACACATTTTAAAAAGTAGAGAGGAGTCCGTCAATGGTTTTAAGAAAAAAAAAGTCGTTCTCGGTGTTTGTCCTCGATGGCAAAATGGCATGTGCTTTCTTTGGCAACTTGGAAAATAGATCAATTGCAGTGATCAAAGGCAGTATGAAGCTTTCTTGCTCGAGGCGAATAGTATCTAGATTACTACATAAAGACACACGCGCAAAAGATTTGAAATTGACAAACTAACACAACATTTCGCAAAAACACTAAAACGATTATTTAAACTATTTTAAACTGTAACATATACCCGTGAATCAGCGGTTGGTAACCTAAATTGACTGAAGATATACTTTCCAAGTTTCGTGTGAACGTAAAATTGACTTCGTGGGGAGAAGGGGGCGTGCTGCACGCACTATTGAGGTATAATTCAACCGCGACGAGATCAAATGAGTCAATCCGGTGTCAATCAAATGAGAAAACGAGTCCATTCCTTAAAATAGGTATTAAAATAGGTAGAATTTCTACCCAATCAAATTCTCCCATCAATTGGGAATCCCATTCCTAAATTTTCGTCTGCGTATCACCCCTTCCTAAAAATGGACAATCCTGAAAAAAGGAGGAGTCATAGGCCATCTCTGCGAAGTTGAATTATATACGGATGTGTTTCATACACGGATGAGGACTATGCTGACTTAAAGTTGTACTGCTTGTTTTAAAATAAAAAGTTTTTTAGTGAAATAAAAAAGGCCCCCCCCCCCCCAAAAAAAAAATATTCAAAATAGTTATTTATATCTTTAAATACGTGTATTTAAAAAATTTTATTTTAGGATAGAAAATATTGTTTTATTTTATACTTACAAGCACACTTTTTGCTTTCAACGCTGGTTAACAAAACTTAAATAGCGGAAAAAAGGAGATAACGGAAATTAATTATTAACTGAGTATCAAAAGAATGGTATGGTATAAATTTGATCTGTCTCAAGAGGTTTAAAATTAACTTTGTTATTTATAACAATAATATTCAAACACTATTTTCTTAACGCACTTTGGTCACATATTTTTTTCTGTAGCAGTTATAAAATGAAAATCAAAATATCTTCTTAAAAAATATTCTAAGCTTTTTCAAAGCAAAAAATAACTTATTTCCGAATATTATATTTGGGTAAAAATTCCGGAAAACCAACCGTTTCTTTTCTTGCAAAACACAATCAAAATAATTTTAAACTAATTATTGGAGCATAATAGAGAACTCGAGAAACAATGAATGCCAAAACAATTCCCATCCTTTTCTCTAAGAAATTGTGTTAATTCAATGTTATAATTGTTCTTAAATTTCCACCTTGCGTTGCCTTAGATTAACGTAATGAGCTTAATGGCTATAGAAACGACATTATTTCTTTTCACTTGTTACACCTGGCTTTCTTCAAGTAATTAGCGTTGGCTGAACTTTTATGACTTATTTTATGCATAAAAATTGCAAGTAATAAATGCGTTTCCAACGGATATCTAATTGAATGACATTTTTTTAATACAGTAAAGGCATTTTTTCTACTACCGTAAAATGGGGTGTATAGGAACAGTGGGGTCAATCGGAACAAAACTTTCCGACCGTACAAAGAAATTCTTCATAAATATACTATTGGGTATTTTTTGTCATGAGTTTTTTTTTAGAAAGGTAAGATCATAGGAAGTAGGAAAAAATTACTTTTGTCAATCTGGCAACGCTACTGGCTTCTAAGGAGGGCTGCACGTGGAATGCTAGAAAACATCACATTTTCATAGACTGCAAAAGTTCATATGCAAGAACAAACCTTCTTATATTCAAAAACTAAGAGTGGTATGTTTCAATTATGCATGTATCTGAACAACAGAATACCACATTAGAATTTACATTTTTTATAAATTGTGTCATAGAAATGAAGAATTCTAAAAAATGCCATAGGATAAAAATTTGCGGGGTGAATCGGAACACTTAGTTCTGTTGTTCCAATTCAAACTTATTTGAAGGAAACCGTTTGAAAAATCAAGATTCTAACCACAATTCTTCTAATCAAGACAAGGACAAGGATTAATTACTGCTTATCCCTTCTCGTGGACAACTAGATCTTAAAATGACAAAAAATGCAGATTTCAAAAGATTTTTTCTCCAGGAGACTTCTTTTTACTTAAAATACGAGGGGGAAAGTCACACAGACTTTATGTAGCTAAAGTCCAGCACACAGACAGAGATGAATAAGCGAAAAAATCTTTCAGGACAATCCCCGAAACCCAGAGGTTTCAAGAAACTAAAGAAAAGGCAGAATTCATCCCAGGAGATGTTATGAAAAAACTTAAGCCAAGTCACAATTGCTAGTTTTAAGGACAAGTGCATATTTGTGGACGACATGAGTGACTTCCATTCATGTTAAATCTTTGTATTTCAATTCAAAAGCATTTCTTAAAGTTACTTTTCATTTTTCATAAGTTCAAAATGATTTTGAATTTTGACAAATTATAAACGTCTACTGGTATTGAAATTATACATTTATTTGACAGTAATTATCTGTTCTTATTCTCCCCCATCAATACTACTCATGTTTGTGAGACTTATTACAGGTTAAATTGAAAAAAAATAAAAATTTTAACATGTGTTCCGATTGACCCCTATCAACGGGGTGATTCGGAACACCCATAATTCCCCACATATTTTAATAATTATTGTTCAAAATGTTTTGTCTTTGCTTGGAATATCAAAAGTAAAGCAAGACCGAAGTTTTTATCCAAAAAATCAAATTAAAAAAATCTTTTAACTGCTTTTTTTTACAATCAAAGCTAAAAAGTGTTCCGATTAACCCCATTTTACGGTACCCTTGAAACGGTTTCGAGTTTTTTAACTTAATGGTTTTCCCTCTTTAAATTGGTTAATGTAAACTCATGTTTGTGAAAATTTCAACACCATGAAGGAATCATCATAATTGAATGAAATTTAATACACAGCTGATTGATAGTGGTACAAATAAATGATTAAACTTAGAAAACCAACAAACAATAAAAAAAAATATTGAAGTTAGTATTGTGTGCAGCCACCACGCGCTGCAATAAGTGCTGCTACGCGACGTGGCATGGAGTCAAACAAATTTTTAATGTCTGCCTGATCAAGAGCATTCCATACTGTTTGTATGCGTGCCCAAAGTTCGTCTGTAGAAGCAACAAGACGAGGATCACGGACGAGAAGCCTACCAACGAAAGTCCTGACATGTTGGATTGGCGACATATCCGGTGATTACGCTGGGCAGGGAAGAAGCTGTACCTGCTGCGATGCAAAGAAGGATTGAACAGCACGAGTGATATGAGAGTGGGCATTATCTTACTGAAATATAGCGCCAGGCAAGCTTTGAAGGAAGGGGACAGCATGGGGCTATATAACTTCACTGATACACCGGTTGCTGTTCAGGTTACCCACAATTCGTAGCAGGGACGTGCCGTCTGGGTAGGCAAAGTAGGCAGTGCCTACCCACGATGAAAACCTACTAACCTCACCACTTGATTCAATGAAATTTATGCGTTGATTGGAAAAATACATATATATATATATATATATATATATTACACAGAAAGAACAGCCAAAAAAGAAAAAAAATTGAATTTTCCCATTTAGTTCACTTGAAAAGCAGCGACCAACACTGCTTTTTGACCTCCGTATCTATGCAATGCTTAGCATCCTGAACACCCCCGTGTCGCAGCATTTTCCCCCTTCGCGTCAGCCAAAGCGCCGGCAGAGGCAGAATGATAAATGCCTCTGTGCGTAGGTCCTAGCTACTGCGCAGCGTTACGATTCGTTTTTTTCTGTGGTGTTTTGTTTTTAATGAAATGTTTCCATAATTTTCAAATGTTTCGCTTTTTCTGTGTCATATTGTTTCTCACGTTTAAGTTGAAATCTTAGGATAGTTGTTCCGTTTAAACTTTTTGAAAAAAGACTTAAAAATTAAAGACGAACAGAAAATAGAAAAATTCATGTGATTAGTGTTTGGAAGTAAATTTCAAAAAATAGCTTTTGGAGTTGATAAGGATGCATTTACTGTCTAGTAAAAAAGTACGGGAACTTTTTTGACGTTATAAGACGGATAGCAGATTTAGCAGATGTGGGAACAAATTTTTTGTGAAAAATGTGCTTGATTTTAGTTTTGAAAAGTGAACTGAGCCAACTGTTGCCAGAAACTGGTGTTGTTGCAGTTAATTTTGATTATACCAGCCGCGATTGCTTCTGTAGAGTTAATATTTTCGGACATAAAAAGAATTAAGAGCAACCTTTCATCTCTTGTTTTGATATCTTTAGAAAAAAAAAGTGAACAAAATTAAAAAAGTCCCCACTGTCAATTTTTATAAAAGTCACGGAGAAAAAAGAATGGATTTTATATAGAATAAGATGAATATCTTTGTACATATGTTTATACTAAGGACTACTTAAATATCAATTATATTCATACTGTTTTATTACACGGTTAACATCATTCGCGTTTTCAACATATGTATTATTATTCCATAAATCATAAATCATGTCATCTGCCTACCCTGGGCGTTCGTTCACGGCACGTGCCTGATTCGTAGCAATTGAGATCGTCCGTGATATGATATGGCACCCCAGACCAGGACTCCAGGTGTTCGCCCACTGTGACGTTCGAGAATGCGCTCTGGAAGGTGGCGTTCACCAGCATAGCATCGGACGCGAATGCGGTCATCATGGTACAACAAATTAAAGCGGGATTCGTCAGAAAACACTACATATTGCCAATCAGCACGCCTGTCGTTTTGCTGATTGGCCCTTTGTAGCCGCAAGGAGGCGATGGCGATGGTTTAACGTGAAGGGGATCCTGTATAAAGGAGTCCTTACGCACAGTCCACGCTGCAGCAGACGTCTACGAATTGATGAAGCACGCAATGAAACACCTGTAGCTGTTGACCGCAGTGCTGCCAGTTGTCTAGAAGAAGCTGTACGGTCCATCAGCACCATGCGGATCAGATGTCTATCATCGCGCGCTGAAGTCACATTTCGGGTCCACTCCCGGATTTCCGAGTTGTCCGACACTCGTCCTCCCACTGCTTCCAAAAACGCAACACTGTGCTGCTGTTACGCTGCACACGAGCGGCTACTTCACGACAAGACAATCCAGCTTCACGAAGGCCGATGATCGTTCCCCGTTCAAACTCCGTAAGTTGCTGAAACCTAACTCTTTTTCGTCGAAGAGGCATATGCAGCGTCTGAGCTAACGTTTATCACAAGCAGATAACCACTTATAGCCATATACGCCTTGCTGCAGCCGTCTATTTATTCGGATAAATCCGGCATTCAGAGGGCGCTGCTCAGCGCATGCATGCGCTACGAGTCTAAAATTCTAATCATTTGCATAGCATACCCTACTTTGCATTTGCTAAAAATGTCAGCCCATTCGCGCAAGTCCTTCATGGTGTTGCAATTTTCACAAACATGAGTTTATATCGTTTCGGAAGATAACTATATAAAACTGTTGACAACTTGAAATAAAAGTCTTCACATGTTTTAAGACTCGTTAATCGGAAAATCAATTCCATATGACACTAATTCATCTAAGCAATACGAATTTATCGCAATTTGTAAATATTGGTGATTTAAAAAGTATCATTACTTAAATCATATTGAATATCTTCAGGCATATAATAGGTTATTACGAAAATTAGATATTTATGTTTTGCAATAGAAATTTGTACAAGAAACCATAAAATGTTTATATTTAGACAAAAAAAATTCAAACTTTCCTCTTTTATATCATTAATGTTAAAAAATATGTGAGCTGAACGATTTTTGTTACGCATGGTTAATTTTTCTCTAAAATATGTGTCACAAAATTGCACTTGAGAATGTATAAACATATATTTAATTTTAAAAAGATGTTTCTCAAAGGTTTTGGAAAAAAAAAGTATTTTTGAATTTGATCGAATTTTCGAGGATATTCGATTTTGCTTAACGTTTCAAAACTAGTGCTCTTCACTCGTAGTGCAAATAACCAAAATATAGAATAATAATAATAATGCTCTGTTTACTGTATCCATCAATAATAATTATTTTTGCTACAGTACTATTATATATTTGCAGCCATGAATCATGTAATTTAGGAAATTTGGTAATACTTTATTTTATAAGCAAAATTAATTTGCAATGAAATAAAGAGTATTTAGTTATTTAAAACCTAACATAAATTATTCTACAATTTAGGTAAAATTGATGTTTTTTTATTGGGCAATGCCCAGTTTCAACTGTCTCTTTAATTCTAATGTAATATTAAATGTTATTTAAACAAACTTGTCGAAGAAGTGACATAAAAATCACATTAAGAGTTAACATTTGTCACTTAAATGTCATGACAGCAGGTCTTGTACATTGTGCAGCATATGGTTATAACACATGGATCAATAAGTCCCGAGACTAACAATGAAAACAACATTTTTTTGCAAATTTTTTTTTTATTCATCAACATAATCACCTTTTAGGGGCCAATGCTTTTCCAATTTTTCAATACCATGTTTATAAAAAAAATTATCTTTCGCTTCAAAATAAGCTTCAGTTTCAGCGATGACCTCCTTATTTGAGCCAAATCTTTTTCCCTGGAGCATTTTTTTAAGATCAGCAAAGAGCCAGTAGTCACTGGGGGCTAAATCTGACGAGTATGGCGGGTGGGGAAGCAGATCAAAGCCTAATTCGTTCAATTTTGCCATTGTTTTCATCGACTTGTGCAGAGTGATTGTCTTGGTGAAAAAGGATTTTTTTCTCTGCATGTTCGGTCGTTTTTTTGCGATTTCCTCCTTCAAACGCACCAGAAAGTCAATATAATAATCACTGTTAATCGATTTACCTTTTTTGGAGGTAGTCAATGAAAATCACGCCATGCGTATCCCAAAAAACTGACGCCATGACTTTGCCAGCTGACTGCTGCGTTTTCGGACGCTTCGGACGGCTTTCGCCAGCTGTACGCCACTCAGATGACTGCCACTTCTCTGGAGTGTAGTGATGTATCCATGTTTCGTCCATGGTCACGTAACGACGCAAGAAATATTTTTTGTTGCGAGTAAATAGCGATAAACAGCTTTCTGAATCATCGACTCGTTGCTGTTTTTGTTTCATTGAAAGCAATCGCGGCACCCACTTGAAAAAAACCTTTTCCTACTCAATTTTTTATGGAGGATAGTAAATACACTTCCATATGATGTCTGTGTCATCTCAGCAATCTCACGGAGCTTCACTTTACGATCTTTCATTATAATTTTTGTCACTTCACTCACATTTTCCAGTGTTCCGGCTTCCACAGGTCTACCCGAGCGTTCCGCGCCATTTGTGTCGGTACGACCACGTTTAAACTCGGTAAACCACCGACAAATCGTTGCTTTTGATGGGCAAGAGTCCGGGTAACATTTTTCAATCCATTGTTTCGCTTGCACGGTGTTTTTACCCATTAAAAAACAATGTTTTATCAGAACACGAAACTCGTTTTTCTCCATTTTTTAAACAAACTACAATACGACTTTACTCCAACCTCGATAACTCAGCTGTTTCTAGTCCGATCGACATAAAATTTTGACACGTTTCAAGCAAAGGTTAGTACTCTAGAAAGACCTGGTTACTGGTTTACTACGAGGGCCATTTCTGGCTTAGTCTCGGGACTTATTGATCCATGTGTTAGCTATTGAAGCAGCTTTCTTTTAACTAGATGAAAAAGACTGGATCCCTGCTATGGGTGATTTAAAAGCTACATATTTTCTGGATATATGTTAATTCTAAATCATCACCGTAAAATGTAAGGAGTCGTTGGAGAAAAGTTATGTTTAGAAGTAATTTTTTCAACGTTGCAGTTATTCTTTTCAATTACAGATTTGTACACAAACAAAAAAAAAGTTTTGATTCTTTAATGCTAAATAGAGAAAAACTAGGTTAACGCTTCTATGGTTATTTGCTTTAGTCTCGTCATTTAAATTACAATTTGTGTGCTACTTTTAGGCTTAACTGAGATCAATATTTAGTCATTAGATATAGGAACAATTAAATTGAGGAACTATCTAATAAGTTTTAATCAAATGCTAAGGTTTCTTCAATGTCTTACTAAAGTTTTTCCCTTTTTGAGCAAAGCTAGTTTTTGATGAAACTATTGGCGATTGGACCTTTTATTTCCAACACTCATTCTTATGTTAATGCATGCATGCAATACGTACAGCTCAAATAGTTAGAAAGTTCCAGAAATAAACGCAAAACCCAACTTATTTTATCCAAGTATCTAAAAAATTCACTGAGTTTAAAAACATATTTTATTATACCAGTGTAAAATACATGGGGAGCTTTGACATTTGACTGAAGAGACTTACATGATTATTACTATTACATCCCTGCTGGAAAATAAGGTTTTCTGCAGGCAAAATTCTTCCTCTGTATGGAAAGTCTAGTATTTGTATTATACAATGTTTTGTCAGTAATGTGTATTAATTGACATTTGAAAATATTCTTTAAAACGTAAAATAATCAGCTAGTTAAATAAATTAAGCCAGTAAAAACCATAAACTATCAGGAAAAACCATCTACTAACTATATTACAAACATTAAAATTTTCACTCAAATGAAAAATTAAAGCATCAACACCAAACATGGAAATGACGTAACCGATTATTTTTTGTTTTAGCTAAGGTACAAAATTAATAAGCCACCAAGCGCTATTTTGCTTTTTTTCTAAATGTTTACAATATACTTTTTAAAGTGCCCACCACTTATTTTTGCTTGATTTTTCTTTTATTTCTTTTTTTAAATTAATCAGCATCTATTTAATACTTATTATTGTTTCAAAATACTTACGTTGCTTGACACTTTTCTAATAAGCTAGTTGATGATCAGATATAGACCACAATAGCAAATTTCCAAAGTAATTTTGTAACTACATTTTATTTCTCCCAGAGCATAACAGAGAGCTGTTAAATTTACAGTAAAGGTAATTTAACTCAAAATTAATACAAAGTTTTCAAGTTAACTATCCGTTTTCAGTATAAGATCTCTTCATAATGTCCCGTTATATGATTTAACGCTGGAGTTTAATTGCCCCGAATATTTAATTTTCCTCTCATATAACATGTATTATAGAACTTTTCACAAAACTATGTAGTTAACGACCTTTTTTAAGAAATACATTTTCATATTCGCGACAGTTAAAAGTGGTTCTATATAATTATCAGTTTTGATAAGGCATCAGCTTGGTTGGGAATAAAAAGCACATAGATATTTTTTGGCATGAAAATAACGTCAACGCTCAGTTTTTTGGAAATGGTTTGACACTTTGTTTACTGGATATCATAGTAATACAGAACTTTGCTTAACTCATTTTTGCATCCCATAGTATTTGAGTTTATCCACCAACCTATGTGAATAACTCATTTTTTTTCAATTGTTTGTTGGTTAACTCATTTTTGCATAACAGTCCATTAGCAGTGATTTCCAATTACTACATGACATTTATGTAGACCATTTTTGCTTCTAAAGCCGTGGTTACAGAACCAGATGAGCGGGTCAGGTGATACAGGGCAATATTGTTTATTCTCTACATTCAGATTAAGTGTAGGACTCTTTTTACGGAATGCGTTTACAAGAAATTCAGGAATCGAGTGCGGTTATTTTGTCATACACGTGTTTAATGTCACGTCAGTCACAGGTGACTTACATTAAAATATTTTTCATCCAGTCATTCATCGGCGGCTAGAATGGTACTTTTAGTTCAAATGACGGATTTCATCTGTCACCGAAGGAATACAATTTGATATAAAACTTTGAAAAATACTTTGGAATTTATGATTGTATCATCAATGTACTATAGCTCCTGCAAAGTGCCAACTCATATACATAGTCATTTCTCGAGAATAATCCAAATAAGTTCAGCATTACTCAAAATGTTCAAAATTCGAAAATGTTTCCTAAATCGATATATTTTTTCGATGCAATTTCTGAAGTGAAAGGAAGTAAAAGCTATTACAATTATAACCATGCAGTATAAAACAACAGTAATTAAATAACCAGACTTAATTTTTTGCTTAAAGAGAAAAGACTTGTTAATTTACTTATGAATATTTAAAACTGAGTAAAATTGCATTTCTGATAGGAATGACTAACAGTTTACTATCCACAAACTCTTGTTTATCAGTTTATAGAGTGCATCTTCAAGATCCTACCTACGGTACAGCATCATTCTACACTTCTTCATTATTAAACAAAAATAATCACAACATCATAATATTCTTTAAGAAATTTCAATTTGACAGCCCGTCCTGGTATGGGAAAATCTTCCACAGAGTTATTTACCAAAAGCACTTGATGTATAATTTCCCAGAAAATGCACTTCTTAAAGCTATCCTCGGTCATTAACTGTAGATAGAGAATATTGTCATCAAAGGGAAAGTCTGGGGAACTTCCGGCACTGTCTCTAGATGATTACGAATGGGAAGGGAGTTCCGCTCGACACGTGAAGTCTACATGCAAAACTTTTCACTCATTTATTGATAAGCTGATTATCTTCGACTCCTCATTCTCCAGAACTCCTCAATTTAATGGGCACTCCTGCTCCTCCGGAGAAATCTCGACTTTTATGAGATGTGTGCACGGCAGAAACAAGCACTACATTGGCTCTGAGATCGGCACTGATAAAGGGTAACAGGATTGGAAAGCCCTTCCAACGGGTAACTCTGGCTTGTATGTGAAGTTTCGTCTCCAGAGGAAAATGTGAGAATATGCTTTTGAAATAAATAGGAGAAACCCTCAAAGCCCATGAAGTACATTTCCTCACTTTGCCATCAAACTAAGTTCCTTTAATGAGTGTTTTAATAGGAACTGACATTTTTAGAGTTTTCAATACTGTTACACCCATAAAAATTACCAGAATAGTTAATTCTAATTTGAGAGAGATATTTTATAAAGGGTCTTTGCATGCAGGGGAACCTTTCTAGGTTGAAATTTATTAGCATATATAAACTTAATTGCATCCTATACGTTTAAGTTTCAGAAATATTTATGGAATTAGAAATATTTGCTTTTGCGCAGTTTGAAGTTTCTCTAATTATTATCATTAAATAGAAAACATCATTAAACAAGCATGTAAATAATGTAGTAATGTACTCAAAATAATGTGCATAAAATATGATAATTGCTTAACAAAGGGAGAAAGATAAGTATAAAATATAAATAAGATTAATGGAATCTCCTCTAAAACTGTACATATAATTTCCCTGAGTTCAGTCACGGAATGAGAACGTGTAGTCACTTAACTCTTCAATCCTTCAAGAAGAAACAGTTGAGAAAGAGATCCGATCGGAAATTCTGTATTGGGTGATGAAAGCTTTCATTTGACGTCTGGAGAAATTCTCTGAACGCGACGCCCCCCATCTGTACCGTAAACAAGGGTTACTTGGACCCTAGGGGTTACTTGAGCCTAACAGTAAAATGATAAGATCTGGGTTTGGTACGAACGTGCTTTTACGTAGTGGAGAAACGAGGATCTACGTGCAAGTCTAATAAAACTAATAAGTACCAAACCCAGATTTTATCATTTTCTGTAATGGGCTCAAGTAACCCCCTAGGGTTCAAGCAACCCTTGATTACGGTATAATGTAAAATTCAAAGATAGGGCATGTATGGTGTGGTATATGACATATACTTTTCTTTGTTGTCAATGTTTGTTTTAATAATATTTTCAGTTTGTGTCGAATTTATGTCCTTTTTATAAATCACTATTCATTATGTAGGACAATGTACTTCCCTTTATTCCAGGAAACTAAAACTTTATTTTTTAATTTTTATCTATTTCAAAGTAAGAGAACATTATGTATCTTAATATAAAGTATCAACTTTTAGCGTTCCACCAAATTGTTTCAAATCTAAAAACAAGGAATTAAAAAAAAAATAGCTGGGGCTTTCACGAACTTGGTGAATTGTAAGTTGCCCTGAACACAAGTATTACAGCACATTTTCCATTGTTGAAGCATAGGAAGAAATTGCCACAAATTTTAGAATGTTTCATGAATTCATCAAATCAAAGTGCTCCAGAACAGTTTTCAGGATCTTTATCCCCCGAAACTAAACTTTTACTTTTTAAAACCATACGGAAATTGAACTGAGCGAGGTATCCTGCAACATTTAATACGTTAAACACCACACGTATTTGCGAAGAATTCCCAACCAGGAAACTCATGTAGGTATCGAACGATCGGGTATCGATCAAAGGTATCGAACGATAACATTTTCTTTATAAAAAATAAACAAAATTCTAGAAAAAAAAACATCTATTTTTTTATAATTAATATTTAAATTTACCAATAATATGATCTTAAATAACTAACCATGGGATTTTTTTAGTTTGAAATTGAATACTAAATTCTACGCTATCTATGGAACCAGCGGCAGCGGTAAGAACAGAAAGATAATAGTCAGTCACCAATGACTGAAATTGTTTGTACGGAAAACACGTAGACACTGGTGATATAGTGTCAGTCACTAGTGATGATGCATTTAAGGTATTAAATGAAAGCTTATAAACTTCAAGAAGACCCATTCAACCACACTAGAAAGTGAGTTCATAAGTGTGTGAAAATATATTTTCTGCTATCAAACAAATTAAATTGAAAATAAAACATCGCACCGAAAGTACTTTGCTAAAACATACCCTAATAATATACAATGATAAACTTATATAATTAAATTTATGTCAAAGGTCACACTAGTTTATTGACTTAAAATGTTGATATACATTAAGTTAGTGAATATGATTGAACTATATTTCTTCATCACGGTATTTTGCCCTCAATTTCCTATGTACTGAAAATTTATTGGTCCTTGAGTAACTACATATTGGTCCACACTGGCTTAAATTATGACTTTCTTTATAGTAAAGCTATAATTTGCTGCAGTGTACCAAAATTTTAGATAGATACTAAGTTTTAAGAAATCAGAAGCAATTTATTGTGGCACCTATTCCGCATTTCATGAGACGCTTAGTAGAACTAGAACAATCTGCATACCAATGTCGGTCCTCATTTTACTGCTCCAGACTCGTTCCTTCAAAAATTTTTAGGCATGGGCGTGGGGCAAAGGGTGCATATATTCTATGCATTTTATTTTAAAAAAACAGCAACAACTGCTACATATGCGTAAATACATGGATGTATTAGCGACAGAGGGGCGGGGGAAGGGGACAAGTTTCCCCCCTGACCCACTAAATGACGGGCCTGTACTTCTCCAAAAACTTCAGTCAATATGTTTTTTTAACTGTAAGGGTCAGAACTAACTGAAGATTAAGAACTAACTGTTGCAGTAATATCGCATGATTAAACTGTTGCATATATTACTTTGAATAAGCATTCCATTTCTTTTGAATATATACCGACATATACTTCTGTTTTTATTTATCGAACAGACATTGATGAAAATAGTAACAAACGCAATCTGGAAGTTACTGAATTCTTTAACGACTACACTGACTAAGAAATCGAATAGAAATCATTACTCAGGATGTGGTAAAATATTTGTAACCTGATTTATATTTAAAGCGTGCGTAGGTACAATAAGAAGTTGAGCTATTTTTATGTACGTATTATTTCTTTTATGTTATTAATTAGAGAGTATTTTTATATATCTTTTTTACTCATTAATCTGGATATCTTCTATTTGAAGCTATAAGGATTTCTTACCAAGAAAATACGCGATCGTTGAATAATGAATTTTTTTTTAATGAGTACCAATCGAAAGAGCATTGTAAAACATGTTTCGGGACGCACGCGTTTTTGCCCTCGCGCCCCCGTTATCGAAATATAAGGTCCTAAAGTCAGCTAATTTTTTTTGAAAAATCGCCAATTTTAGCGAGTTATAATGAAACTGGAAGCTGCGGTGTGATTACACTATTTGCATCCAACGGGAAACTTGATTCCCATTTTTGGTCATCTGCAAAGCTTTTGAAAGACGGCTTTACAATAATCTTTTACTTTACCTGTGCTAGTTAAAGCAAAAAGCTACTATCAAGCCTATGGCAATAAAGCAGAGAGCTTTTTAAAGAGGAAAAACAATTTTATCGTACTATTTGCGATTAAAGCAGCTCCCTTGTTTAAGGAGGGTCCCCCTTGTTAAGGGGCCCTTGTCAACAGGAGGTGACAATTGAACCTCCTGTTTTTTTAATTATTTTTTTAAGTGTTCGTACAATTCTGTAGTATGGGGGGGGGGTATATTTAGGGTTTTTAATTGTAAAAATTGCAAATATAAATTTTTTCTAACCACTTTTCTTTTGGTGGTCCCCTGTTCCTCAAAGTGAGTTCTCCTAAACATTTTTGTCAATTGCATCACTGGGTATGTAAGAATGGTCTTTCAAAAAAAAAAAGCTCAAAATTTAATGAAAATGTGTTCAAATAAAAAAAATCAAACAGGAATGAGGTGTTTTCTCTGAGATATTTCGAAAAAAAAAATGTTCGCTCGAATCGAGCTTGTTCCTTCAAAAGTTACACGTGAGGACAGGGGGAAAAATTGGAAATTCGAAATTGAATGAAATATTATTCAGATCAAAAAGTCGAATATGGGAGTGTATTGTCCTCACTGAGATCTTTCGATTAAAAAAAATTGAATCGGACTATGCACTCAAAAGTTATTGCGGGGGGGGGGGGCAGAAAAACTGACCAATAGATAGACTGACAGGTACGCAACTCAAAACCCAACTTTCCTATTTTAAATTTTTCTGTGTACTTAATTATTTTTATTAAGTAGTGCTTTTTCGACTCCATTGTTTTGAGCGTTTTTTTTCTGTGCATTAGGCCTTCTTTTAAGGATTTTTTTTCACCTATTTTCTACATTTACAGAAAAGTAAGCTAAAACTTGTATTGATTTACAATTTTGTTAGTCTTTTCCTACCAGTTGAACATATAGCAGAACTAGTAAAAGTTATTCTAGTGTTTTTAAACAGTATGAAATTAACATGCAATATGTTTTACATTTACGTTACAGAGACTTTTCGCTACAGTGACCAATTTGTTTGAACGGCAGGGTTTTTTACAATGAATGCCGACTCTATTAGTATATTTTAAGAATGAAAATAATAATTTCCCTCTACTATTGATGTAATTTCCGACTTGGATATAATTTTGCAGCTATTGATATTTACTTATTCGTTTTCTTTTAAAAATTATTTATTTTTTCTCGATTTCAATTTAAAAAAAATGTTTTTGTTAAGAGTTGGCAGATAGTGGAACTTTTTGTATCGATTTTTTTTTCAATAAGAACTGATATCATAATCCATGACAATTTAATTTCTACCCCAAAGATTATTTCTTTCATTTTTTGTACATGAGCTCATATTAGCTGCTTTTCATACTTATTTAATTATCCCGAATTATTCATTTAGAAACACGTGCAATATATTTTAACTCATAATAATTAATACATACAACTTAGTTCAGTAAAAAAACTTCAAATAACTAAAATTCTAAAATGTATTGTTATCAATCGTAAAAGATAAAACTTTAACTTCTTTGTAAAGTTTTCGCTCCTCTGGATAAACCTCTCTGCTTTCCACATCATAGTCTTGACCAGCATTCTTTAGCTCATACAAGTAAAGAGTTAACGTAACATCTTACTTTCTTTGCAAATGACCAAACATGGAAACGATGCGATGCCAAGCAAGCAGCGGAAGGGAGAATCTGGAGCTAGCTTCAATTTCTTGCCAAGTCTTCAAATTTGTCTCATTTTCGGCCGACTTTAAGACCCCTTATCTCGAAAACGAGGGGACGAGGGCACTTGATCTTTGGGTCAAAGACATGTCTCAGTATACTCTTTCGAATGGTACCATTTTTAACTTTTTTCGTTATTACTTAAGTCGAGTACTTTCCTGGTTAGTCACGCTATGTTCGGAAACATGATTTTTACACTTGTTATAGCCTTATATTTAATATATATTCAGCATTTTTTACTAAGCAATACTGCCGTGCTAAGCGCAAAAATGGTATCTGCAAGTCGAGCTCAAACTAAGATATAACTCTTTAAAGTTTTGCACCACCATGTATTTGATTCATGTCGCACTTTTTCAGATTTTTTTAAAAAATATTTCCCGTTCTCAAATGATTATATCATTTTGTATTTAGGTAAAATAAGTCACAAAGAGCCACTTGGTGGCGATAACTCAATTTCGTCTTTTCGACTTTTGTGTTTAGCACGGCAGAATATTTAGTGGGAACATCAGTTAGGATTTTCCATTGTTTTAATTTTCGAAAGGATCTTACGTAATAAATGTATTTCTATTTTTCATTAATAAAAATATTTAAGTTTCATAAAGACTGCAAAATTTGAAATTTCGATGTTAAATTTAAGAAACGAGGTAATAAAACAGCTCTTATGAAACAAGTAAGAATAGATTGCGAACTTTCCTTTTCAACTTATTCAAAATACGTGCTTTGAATGTAATCATGCAAATGTTATTTATTTTTCACGTAGATAAAAAACACTTTCTTATCCACATTAATACCGCGTATAGATTGAAAAAAAAATGTAAGAACACGCATTGAGAAATTTTGCGAAGAGGTTTTAGCAAATCATGCGTCACGATATCTATTTATTTTGTGTAGAACAACAATATGCAACCCTAATGTTTTTGAAGATAAACATTTAGATAGCAAATTGTTTTGTCTAGTATACTTGGAATTTTCACTAATTATTTTAACATATTCCGGTGTTTAATTGAGCCACGCACGCCTAGGTAAATGAACCAATAATTTCGCTCACTTATTATAAGTAAAATCTTTTAAATGGTGCAATGGAATTAACATTTTGTGGTAATAAATAACCGACCTTGGGCCGAATTCAAGTGGATCGCAATTGCAATCGCTACTGGAAGTCGAATGACGATAGAAAAGCATCTCGTAGCGATTGTTACGTTTCACTTGAATCCAAATTTGGGAATTTGCGATTGCATTGGTGAGTTGCGATTATCGGTGTTTCACTTGAATTCCGACCTTAATCATATGATGATTTTCCAATTTTATTTGTTTTTTGATGGTACACAATTTTTTTTACCAAATTCGATATTTCATTTTCACGGGTTAATTTAGTTGAATTTTTTTTTTTGTAGTTTTAATTTTTTTCCTTTTAAAAGATATTGAACAAGTTTGCTTTTAAGAAATAAACAACTACTTTTGTGCGGAAAAAAAGCAAAAGAAAAGATAACTACGTTAAATCGCATTTGCAGAGTACTGCATACAAATGTTTCAGATTTTCAAGGAGCCACTTTTTCAGTGCAAAAAGTAAGCTTTTGATGCAATCATCCAATAAAAGCAACAAGAATGAAAAGTAAACAGCTTAAAGAGAAAATTAACAAAAGAGACAAACGAGCCAAGATGTAGTATATGATTATCTTCGAAAAAAAAGCCGTTAAACAACAAATTTCCAGAGAAATCCTTAATAATAATTTTTTCTCCCAAGTTTTGACGACTAATTAATAAATTATCATTAAATGTCAGGATAGAAAAAACTAACAGAAGTTAGTATTTTTCTTACGGATCTCTGCGCCTCTTTGCTTACAAAATCTGTAAAATTCTCCTTTCTAATGAAACATACGAGACCAATTTTCTTCTTGTGGAGTACACGGAATCGACAAAAGATAACAAAGACAATTTCGTTTGTTTTCAAATGAAATCAAGGTATTCTTTTGTCATTTATCGTTTTATTTTTCATATTAAGCTAAATTGTTCATCAGTTTACTTTTTTAGATTGATTTAATTTGTTTATTGACTTAATTTGCTACATAACCTGATAGTTATTGATTTTTTAGAGATTGAAAACACAGGGTTAAATCATAAGCCTTAGCTGGCGATATGAGCCGATGTTCAATATTCGCAAAATAAACATTTATGCAAGGTGAAAATAGTTTTTTTTAATGAAGAACAATTGTTTTGAGTACTTTCAGATAGCTGAAAGAAATTGTTTTGCAAAAATTTTTGCGATTGAATAAAAAATGGCGCGCGCAAATCATTGTCAACCCTAATGTGAGCCATAATAGGCTCAAGTACTCTAGATATCATTATAATAACAGATTCGAATATGTACATTAAGATAATTTGAGCATTTACTGATACTGTCGAATCAGGTAAACGAATACCCCTTTTGTACGAATAAAATATCCGGGAATCAAATATTCTCCGTGCCATAAAAGTAATATCACAGATCCCCGCTTAAACAAATACCCCGCTTAATCGAATAATATTTCTTGGAACCGAGAGGGTTCGTTTAAGCGGGCTGACAGTACCTCGATCAAAGATGCTGCTTAACAGGGTCGAGCTGATTTTTAAATTAATAAGATTAAAAATATTTTTAAAAAGATACACTTGAGCACTTATTAACCAAGTACACCTTTGCATCTGCAATAATGTTTTTAAAACAATACTCTGAGTACGAGTGAAAAGTTTTAGCCCTGATAACCTTTGATCGAAGTGATAAATCGCAACCGACATTTCATTAAAAATTATTCGCCCCGTAATTTAAATAAAGAAATGCGTCAAAAATTGATAAATGAAGAACTCTTTCTTCGATTAATGCTATAACTTTGCCCCAAATTCTAAAGTAACTATGTTCCTCTTCCGGAAGGAATCGACTTAGTCAGGTAGAAGAAACTGAAATTTACCTTTGCCTGTCACTCTGATGGCCCTTTTTAGTGCTTGTAGAATATATTGTGATTGATGAATAGACACTGTGAAAAGCACTTACTGAAATTTAGATCGTCACATGTGCTTTATTGGTTACCAATAAAGTTAATTTATGGCTTACTATAAAAATTATCCAGGAACGTATAAAAAAGGGAAAATTAAGGGCTTATTGAGTACTTTTAAATATCTATCATATATTAGAGCTGCAATAACGTATTTTTATCTTTTATTCTACAGGTCAATAAATATAGCAAAAACTAGGGGAAAACTGCTTATATTAGACCACTGCATAAATTGGACCTCGGGCTTAAAATCTAGTACAGAGATCTATGCTACACTTAAACGGTAGAAATATTAAGTTTCTCTACTAATAATAAAGCTGAAGGTGTGTCTGTCTTTCTGTCTGTTACGCGCGGAGCGCCAAAACCGTTCGGTCGATTTTCATGCCACTTGGCACAAAATTAGTTTGTAGCATGTAGTTTTGCACCTCGAAGCGATTTTTCGAACATTCCATTTCGTTCTTTTTCTATTCGAATTCTTAGCGGAAATTCGATAAAATAGGGAAGAAATATTCCATACACATTTTCAAGTCTTATGTCATTCGAAAGCTTGAAATTTTCTGCACAAAATGACGTTTTTTCGAAGTTTCTACGATCATCAGGAGAGCTGTAACAATTGTTTTTAGAATCCCGAAATTCAAGGCTTACCTTCAGTAAAGCAAGCCAAACTATTCTAAAATGGCTTTGCTCGCGAATAAAATTTGTTTGAAAATAGAGATGAAATGAATTATTTTATCAACGGAAATCAACTTTTCATGTTGTTACCATGGTTACGTTTTTATTTCGTTCTTTTTCCCTTAATAATTTTAAAAATGTATTTGTTTTTGTAACAATCCAAACTCCAAGCCTTATTAAAATTAGTCAAATGAAATATTAAAAACCGTGATAAGATGGCACCTGTCAATCAAATGAGAAATCGAGTCCTTTCCTTAAAATACAGGATACCATTCTAAATTTATCGTCTGCAAAACATATTTTACTTCATTATTAATTTATTTCAATATAAATTGCAGCAAATGGCTTGAGTGAACGAATTTAGCTATTAATTTATCGTTTGCTGGTTGATCTTTGTCGATGTTTATTGTTTTTATTATCATTGTGAAGAATAATGCACGAAATTTCTATGACTAATACTTAAAATTTTTAGGATCAGTTGAGTTTAAAAGAAAAAATTGCTCCAAATATACTTTTGCAATGTGATTATTTATTGTTGGACTGTAATTTGCAGCAATAATTGCATTTAATAAATAATGAAAGACAATATTAGAAATTAATTTTTTGGCGACTTTTTTACAATTTGGCATTCAATTCTATTTCAGTATATTTACTTCTATCTTATTGCGATATTGCAACGTTCTTTCTAAAGTATGTCATTTCGGAAAATGTATTATTTTGTTTTTGAAGTTAGGAAAGAAAACTTTCTTCTTCTTTTAAACTTTGGTAAGATTTCTGTTGGTTTCTGTGAGCAACAAAATTTTTCTTATTTTTTCTTTTGGCTTATTTTTGTGCACCTATCTTTGGGGTTGCATTCGAATGTCCCCAAGGGGGTGATTTACCCCTTTTATGGGGTAATCAGGGCTTTCAATGCAGACCAAAGTGATATGAATTGGCGCGACCACTTGGCGATATCTCGCCAAGCTTTTGGTCACCAAGTGTTTGACGCCAATTTGGCGACATATCGCCAAGTTGGCAATAAATTTAGCGAAAAAAAATTTTTTTTGGGTTCAATTTGGCGCTATTGGCGATATTTTGCGAAAAATCTACTGAATGATGTTAAAATCGGCGATATTTAGGAGATTAATCATTGTGAAACATTTTTTTGCATTGTTTCGTGGCAAACTAGGGATGCAAATGTTTGAATTGTTATGTTACTCACTTCAAGCACTATTTTAGCACTTAAGGCATCTACTAAGAAATTTACACGTGGTCCATACCAAATTTTTATATCATACTTTGAAGGAATTATAGTTGAATTATAACTAAAATAGAGTATTTTTTCTGCTATATCATTTTTTTTACAAATGAACTTTTAATTTTATACCACGGGCAAAGCCTTGCGGGTACCGCTAGTTAGGAATAAAATCAATGTGTATGAAGTTTCACCAGTCTTCGAACTGCGTAGCGGTGAGTTACGGAATGATTTATGTTGAAAACGTGTAAAATCTTATTTCGCGGACTTGTATCTAGTAATATAGTACGAAAACTTGTAAACTGAGGTAAACTGCTGTTATAGCATGATAATCTGTATAAAGCAGTAAGTAACCACCCCTAAGCAAGAGCAAAGGCAGGAACGTGCAATATACCGCCAACTCGTTCATTTCGATCCATGGACTGCAGTTTCAGGCTTATTATGCCCCCATCAGCATGGAATACGAAAGTGAACGAGTTGGAGGCAAAAATCCTCTTATAGAGCAAAGAGAACAGAAAAAAAACTACTCACTGTTTTATACCCGAGCTCTGCCTTAAAATTTACGAGTTGTACCGTACCAAGTGCGGTCGCTCGCTGGTATTCTAATTTCACATTAGCTACCAGTTTTTTTCGACTCTCTTTGCTCTATAAGAGGATTTTTGCCTCCAACTCGTTCCCTTTCGTATTAAATGCTGATGAGGTTATAATAAGCCTGAAACTGCAGTCCATGGATCGAAATGAACGAGCTGGAAGAGATCGAAAATGAACGAGTTAATCTCTGTTTAGTAAGGATTATATCTATGTATTTACAATATGCGTGATTGTGATAACTTTTGACAGAGCAATAAACTGAAGAACAAAACGTGGCTTGTTTTCCTTTACTAGACCGAAAATATTTTCCTATATTGGACCGGTGGTCCAATTTAAGAATATTATTTTAAATAAGACTTTTTATTAATCGTAACGTAAAATAAGTGACGCATTTGATTTAATAGCGAAGTTAAAATTATTTTAAGCATACTTTAACACCTATTCACGATATTCATTTCAGCTTTTTTATCAAGCACATTTTCTAGAAGCTGCAACTTCTTAAAATGTATGTTGTTTTTTCTCTTCATCCATTAAGTTGCAGTTTCAGATTGTTAAACATAATTATTAACTTAAATAGAATTTGTGCTAGTTTACCGAGAGAAAAAGATGAAATTCTTTGATATGTCGCTTGAAAAGATCTTAAAAAGAAAGTATTAATATGAAACTAAAATGTTCAATGTAGATGAAACCGTTCTTTTCACTGTCCAAAAGCCCCAAAATATATTGACGTATAAAGGTAAACACCAGGTTGGAGCCGTAATGAGTGGTGAACGTGGTAGAAACACAAGCTGTTAGCTGCATGAGTGCAACTGAATTGCTAGCCCCCCTCCCCCACCCTCTCCCTAGGCTTATTTTCAAAAGATTTCGTTCCATGTATGAGCTTATCGTAAAAACACCCACTGGTGAGCAATATGCTTGTTCAAAAAAAGGTTGGATCACAATCGATAATTCACACAATTGATACAACATTTCATCAAAACCGTGAAGCCAAGCAATGTTAAAAGCAAGTCCTTCTATTAATGGATAGGCACAGCACTTGCATGAAGAGCACAAATTCATAAACTTGGCTAACGAGAACGATATAATAATGCTTTCTCTTTAAGCACACCATGCTCGTAGATGTGGTCTTTATTCAGTCTCTGTCTACTACATGTGATACATGAATGCGAGAATATCCAATGAGATACATTACCCAATATCGCATAGGAGAACTGTTTGGTAACTCTTATGAACAAACCGCAATCAAAGTCATGGCAAATGCAGTGAGGTGATTCCAAATAACAGGAGTTCAGCCGATTAATTGACATGTGTTTAATGACATTGACTTGGCTGGGACAGAGATAGAGGTAAGTAGTCCTTGCACAATTAAATAAAATTATATTCATACTGGAATACAATATACTTCGCAATAATTATGGAAAGGCTTCAGCAAATACTTTATAAACACTTTTTCAAGAAAAGGAAATACGAAAGAAATGATTAAGTCTTTCTAAACTTACAGCAAATGGTTTCATTGATGAAATTTTAATTGAATTCAAGTTAATCTAATGACAAAAATACGCTGAGAGGCACTAATTAAAATTTGATATTAAATAAAAGACACTTCAACATGCGCCGTAAAAAAATTGGAGCAGATTAGGGGCATTCCCTTTTGTTCAAACTAGCATCTGAAAAACTGGAAAAAATGATAATTTCGATAAATTTCAATTTTCTAAAGTACGATTTCATCATTAAAAAATGGACACCAATTATTAACTTAGCCCAGGTAATTAGAAATGGATAGTTTTAAGCTCTGTATTGCATTTTTCTCTTATTTTTTCATTCAAAGAGCAAGCAGAGGAGTTTGAAATCTGAAGAAAATTGAACAGATTTCAATCTTTGTTAATTCCTCAGACTTAAGGAAAGCTTAGGTTTAGCATAAGCCTTAATTTCTGATGTCAATAGCAAAGCAAAAAACAGTTTTTAAACTTTCATACTTTGCATTTCCTCATATATATGCATGATTCACCCTAATAAAAATTTTCATTGAAATCTGTGACATGTGAGCCACAGCCGATTTGCTCATTTCACATGGAATGACCCATGATCAAAAATACATTTTTTGCTTCTTGAAGTTATTGCTGGCCACGTAAATGCATGGGTAATTGGAATTTCACTGAAATGTGTTAACTCAAGGGTATCTTTTATACAGGGGTGCCCACAAAAGGGGGAGGGGTCATCTCACAGAACGTACAATTGAATGTTTTAGGGATGCTTTGGACGTCGTTTTGGGGGTGCGTTGGTATGCCACTCTACTTTAGGGAATGAGCACCTCTGCTTTACATGACAAAAATTACAGATCAAACCACTAGGTATTTCTCTGGAAATGAAGTGACGAGATACTTTCGGCGATATAGTGGCTGAAGCACTATTGCAAAAGCGTGTAAATTTTCCGGTCACAAACTAAAATTTTATTTACATAATTCTCACAATTTATCATGGACAGTGTCGTTAATTCTAATGAATTTATTGAAATGTCAGATGTAAATTTTTTTTGAGTATTAAAAGAGCTCCATTTTCGAACCAATTTTCTGTTAGGAAAAAAAAGCTAAGATTAATACACTGTCTAAATGATTGCAGCCAGTATGCACAATATTAATTCTTCATAAAGAATCATACATTTCCTGATATTTCCAACAGATTCCTGATCCCTTTTTAATATTCATCTCAGCTTTCAGTACACACAAACACAGTATGGAAGCATTTTCTTTTATATCTTTGGTACAAATGCTTATAGTAAATACAAATGTTCGTAGTAATGTTTCTGGCACGTGAGGAGAAATTCAATCTTTAAGATGTGAGCTTTTATTGTCGCTTCATTTAGAATCTGCATCTATGAAACACATAACCAGCAGACATTTGAGCGTAAGGTCCGTTCAGATTGAATGTCTTTTTATAGTCAATTAACTTTGCCGTGAACCAAATTTTTGCATTAAAAGAACATTGTTTTATCAAAGAGAAAGTTGGGTAGTAGTTTTCAGATGCAATGTTAGACATTTATTATTATTATTTTTTTAATAAATGCTGTCTGACAAAAAGTTTCGTAGTAATAACATTCGAAATGACGTCCTGACTTATCATCAATAAAATTAAGTAACTGCTTGGTGGGTGGCATTTAATAAACTTTTTTGAACTTTTTTTCAGTTCTAAATAAACTCAAGTTTACAAATCACAATTTGGTTTGCTTTTAAGGATTTTTAACAACTTGTTTGTAGTGTCCATTGCAGGTATTTAATATTTACTTATTATTATTGCGTTTATGAATATTGTTGACTAAATTAAAAAAATCTACAGGCATGTATTTTTTTTTTCTTGTCTCTTCTTTACCTTTAAAATTTAGACTCTTCAGAAATCAACAATGGTTGTAGGAAATAAAATATACATTTAATTATTCATGCGGGTGAATAATAATTCTAACAGCCATATTATTAAAAACTTATGAATTTCGTAAAATGTTTATGAAATGATTTCATAGAATCTTATCTCTATCACAATTTCGTTCCGCTGCACAATTTAAAAAAATGTGTAGGTACGATAAGAGAGGGAAAATTTGAAATTATACACGTACAAAAATTGAAACAATCTTAAAACATTAAAGCATTGAAGCTATTATAATAAGTTAGATACATTAATTGTTCTGCACTTACTTATGATTACATTTCTTGTTGAAACGTAAGCGCCTGTTAGAAATTTTTACTGGCTTATTTTCAAACGCTCAACAAATTGAAATAAATTCACTCTTCGTTTTTCCTCTGTGTAAGTAAACCATTATAATGAGTCAAGTTTTTGAGTGTACATTAAAAAAATAAATAAATAAAGCTATTTAACTAAAGAAACCACGTTTTATAAAAATTTGAGTTTGATTTTATACTAGCAGACATATATCTATTTGCTTAGCTTAAAATTGGTGAGCACACATATTGGATTTAATTCGTAAAAAACGCTTTAAATGAAAAATTATAATCAAATTTAACATGAAACTTGATGTTCGAATTTCTATAAGTTGTTAAATAAACCTTTCACAAAACATTGTGGGAAGGAATGCATGAAAATCACTTCTGAATGTTTCCAAACATTGAACGGAAAATCACGTTTTGCCTGTAACCATTTTCTTTTAAATGTTCAGACAAAATATTTTCCAGCATAATCGTAGCCCTGTGAAGAATTTGAAAACATTTTCTCGTGAATAACATTTATTTAAACTCGTTGAATAAAAATTCAGCGGCAGTTAGGTTTTCTTTTTCATTCTTGAAAAATATTCAGTATGCAGGAAAATGCTTTTATTTTTATTTTAGATGTAGTTCAGAAAATACTAGAAACTTTATATAAGATGGGTTTACGAAACTATATCTGGGAAAGCCGTTAAATTATTTATGTTTCTTTGTATTCCATCTTTCAAAATTGTTAGGGCTATCTTCATGCATAGATTAATGAATGTCAAAACGCACATGTTTTGCAGCAATAAAAATGTCATTGCAACATAATTGGCTTTTAAATATATTTTACGTTAATATTCTTAAAATACTTACAAAAAAATTTCATGCACTGACGTTTCTTTATGTATATTAAGGAAAAGAATAAACATACTATTTGCACTAGTTGCCTTCAAAATTGCTGTGGTATTTAAGAGCATTCTGCTACTAAATGTTTCAAGTCTATTTTTAATCTTTATCAATATTTCTATTTTTAGCTTTGGATGCATAATTGTAAAATTGCTTATAGATGTAAAAACATTCCTACAGTTTGTTAGTTCTAAAAAGTTCCAATTCATTTCAAAACTTATTTCATTGTGTCACATTGCTTTAAGGTTTTATTTTAGAAGTGGTGCCGGGGAGAATCCCATCCCCCCCGCCCCGTGCTTCCTCGTTAAACAAACCAAGTGATCTCAAGAAAAGCTGCGGTTGGTTTGGTAATCCTTATTGAGGGTTAAAATATAGAAAAAAAAAACGTAATTTATTATACTTTGAAAACAAATCTTTTAGGTTAATGCCATAGCCGACAGACACTCTTGAATTATAAAAAAATTACAATTTTTCTAACTTTCTTTAAAATCAGTGCACTTATTGAGCATTTTACACGAGAGAAAAATAAAATAACCTATGACGCTAAAAACAGCTTGAACATTGCAAAACCGCATTACAGTACATTATCTTTTGAAACTATATCGTGCAGTTTTCAGAGCCTGGATCGTTTTCTCTAAGATTGTTTCGATAACGACGCGAAGTTCTGCTTTTGTTCTTGGGTTTTTATATTAAGTTCACTATACACCAGCGTCCTATCAAGCTGTGCTATATTATTTATAACTCTGAATGTAAAAAAAATTGCTTTACTCTTCGAGTAATTCTTTTTTATCTCTATCACTGGGTTTTGTGGAAACGTTATTCGTTATACTTAAGATATAAAGACTCGTCAACGTACAATTTGACACAAAATCATGCAGACCCTTTTCATGAACTGTATTTTAGTTATTCAGAATTGCTTTAAGTGTTCATCATCTATTTCAGTTTTAAAGTGTCCAAAATTTTAGTTTTACTTTCCTGAAAAACATAACGCCAGATAACGCAAGTAAACGCATGGGAAAATTGACAGAAAACGCGGTGATTTTTGTTCCTTTGATAGAAACCTATTGACTTCACACTTTAAACAATGCTAATTTAACCATTTTTACCCTATTAAATTTAAGGGATGAAAATCATATATTGGGCAGAACAAGCAGTTGCTACTTGAAAACAAATTGTCACCTAAAATAGCACAACGAACGGACACTTAATGTAAATTACAATTTTGCTTGTGCGGAGTGTTATTAATAAAATGGAAATGTAAATGCCAAACTTGTGTAACATTTCCATAGTAAAGTTACATTTAGTTATGTGTATTTGTCGATTTTGGGGGCTTAACTATGCGTTTTTATGATCTAATTAGGAAAATTTCACATATAGGTTAGGGTTATTTTTGACGACAAAATATAAGGCAAAAGCTATTTAAAACAGACTTTTATGTGTATGAAATCACTACATTTCATCTACATGTGAAAAAATATAGAAACAACAAAGTAGAAATTCGGATTGTTTTTGAAAAAATATTCAAATCACTTGGATGTTTCACCTTTCTTGTCATTACTGACAGGTTAAAATCGATTTTTTTTAAACTGTTCTGCTATAGAATGATGGATGAGAAACGAAATATATCTTTGATAGTAAAAATTCTTTAAAAGTCGTTGAACATTTTTTTGAAGACGCAGCCCCATTATAATGAAAAAGAAGGCCTTCCTTCCCATTTCGCACATCACTGTTATACGCCAACCGTACCTGATATTGATTCTTTTCCCTCGTTACCGACGTTTCGCGACAAGTTATGATGCTGAGATTTATCCTGTGAATGTTATCGGACTATGCTGAATACGTTTATTTACTTATTTATTCATTTACTTTTTTAGGTATTCAACTGCAAGAGGTTAAATGCAGAATGATACAAGAAACTGCTATCTGTTATTGATCTATTTACGGTGATTTTTTTGCGCACAATGCAATAAAAGGCTTATGTCCTCCTAAAATTATATTTTCTGCTTAAAATTACATTTAATTAATTTGCTGAACTAGTTTGAAGGAGCAAATTTGGACTACTGCATCTCTTCGATTTCATAAGGAAAAGGTTTTGTCGGGCAATAGTAATCTGACATAAACCATGTTTATAAGTAAAAATAAATACACTGAAGTGACAAAAGTCATGGGATAGCAATATGCAAATTTTCAGATGGCAGTAGCATCGCATAGAACAGGTATAAATGCGCAGTGCTTTTACAGAGCTTTCATTTCTGTTCAAGTTATTCATGTGAAGAGGTTTTAACGTGATGATGACCGCACGACGTGAATTAACAGACTTTGAACGCGGAATGTTAGTTGGAGCTAGACGCATGGGTCATGCCATTTCGGAAATCGTTAGAGAATTCAACATTCCCAGATCCACTGTGTCAAGAGTGTGCCGAGAGTATGAAATTTCAGGCATAACATCCCACCATGGACAGCGCAGTGGTCGACCGCCTGCACTTAAAGATCGAGACCGGCGACGTCTGCAAAGAGTCGTAAATTCTAACAGACAAGCAACACTGCGTCAAATCACCGTAGAAATCAATGTGGGACGTACAATGGACGTGTCTGCTAGAACTGTGCGGAGAATTTTGGATTTCTTGGGCTATTCCAGCAGAAGACCGACTCGAGTGCCTTTACTGACAGAACGACATCGCTTGCAGCGACTCTCGTGGGCACGTGAGCATATCGGTTGGTCCCTAGATGAATGGAAAACCGTGGCCTGGTCCGATGAGTCACGATTTCAGCTGGTAAGAGCCGATGGTAGGGTTCGAGTGTGGCGCAGACCCCACGAAGCCATGGACCCAAACTGTCAGCAAGGCACTGTTCAAGCTGGTGGTGGCTCCGTAATGGTGTGGGCTGTTTTTTCATGGCATGGACTTGGTCCTCTAGTGCGACTGGACCGAACATTGACTGGAAATGCTTATGTGCAGCTACTTGGAGATCACTTGCAGCCATTCATGGACTTCATGTACCCAAACAACGATGGGATTTTTATGGATGACAATGCGCCATGTCACCGGGCCACAACTGTTCGCAATTGGTTTGAAGAAAATTCTGGACAATTCCAACGAATGATTTGGCCACCTAGATCGCCCGACATGAATCCCATTGAGCATTTATGGGACACCATCGAGAGGTCTGTTCGTGCCCAAAATCCTGCCCCATCAACGCTTTCACAATTATGGACGTCTATCGAGACAGCATGGCTCAATATTCCTGCAGAAGACTTCCAACGACTTGTTGAGTCCATGCCACGTCGAGTTGTTGCACTTCGCCGGGCAAAAGGAGGGCCGACACGATATTAAGAGGTATCCCATGACTTTTGTCACTTCAGTGTATATTTCCTAGCAAGTCTTAAAGGAAATACATTTCCATCTTGCCTCCCCAGGAAATCATACTATAGTATGATAAATGAAAAAAAAATCGCAATTTAAAGAGCATTGCGAAACATGTTTCTGGGTGAATAAATTATTTGCCCTTGTGATCCCGTTAAAAAATATGAGGTGTTAATGCATGCAGAAAAATTTAAGAAAAGTAACTAGATATAGCAAGCTTAAGGGCTGACATGTTTTTCAGGATTTGTAGATAGATGTCTTGCACATGTAGACGGTGAAATTACGTGATCAATTTCTCGCCAAACCCCCTTTAAAAAGGCGCTTCTCTAAAAATGTCGAGTCTTTAAGACCTTATTTTTTTGTAACGGGTAGACTAGTGAAAAAAATTTTGCGTCGAAAATAAGTTTATATATGCTCTTTCGACATAATTCAACATTTTTCATTATTTCACTATTCGAAAGATTTATTTTTTAGATTTATACTAATACTTTACTTACATTTCCTTTTCTTAAACACAAACACACATGCACACTTCTAAAAGAAAACTAACTGCTACCCTTACTTAGGTTCTTTTATTGCAAAAATATACTCCACCACGTACTAAAGTAATTATATCAAACTGCAGAATATAAACACAAATGGTAATAATTGTGTTTCAAATTTATTGCTTAACATATGCAAAGTGTATTGATTCTACCAATTTTAAGCGGGAACTCTTCAAATACATATTGGACAATTACGTATTCAGAGCTGTGCATTTCTCTGAACTTAAAAATGCGATTGATTAATAGCTATGTTTGCAGCTAAAATCTTGTATGCAATCATGTTATTGATTGATACTCAGATCTGAAGTTAAAAGAGATCTGTTTGATAGTCCCAGGAGTAAATGATAAATGGGGTGGAATTTCGCGCTATTGAAATCATGCGTAACGAGTTATAAGTTTGAGCTCAAAGGTTTAAAGTTTCGGGGAAAATGGAATAACTACAAAAGTATTTTATATGTAGTTTTTGGATATTTCTACGTAACTGTGTGACTTGAAATTTTCCGCTTTCTGTGTTTCTTCCTCCCAAGGAAGAGTTTTTTTTTAATCGCACTGAAATAAATCTTGTTTTTGTAAAAGCGATTTTAAGCCCTAGAATGCATATGTAATGTTTCATTAAAATGATTAACATAGAAAATGCAGCATGGTAACTAAATCAAAAATTTGCTTAAAGCATTTCTCTAGATTTTATTTTTTAAAAGAAAATGTAAGCAGGTTAATTATATTCATTTTGTTTTATGAAAATATAATTCAGAAAAAAAGATGCTATAAAATATTCAAATAGTGTCAACAGAATTTATCTCTATAGTTGTTGATTTGTAGATGATAAAGTATTACACATTCTTAGATACAATTTTCACTGTAGCTATAATTTTCAAATTTTTAGAAGCTTATGTGTTGTAATTTCAGCTTTAAAGCTATACAGTATAGAAAATTACTTTTTAGAATCAGTGTCGATATTGTTTACTATTAAATGAATCGTTTGTTGTAACAGGGTATCTCCATATTTTTAAAATGTGGATTTGTTATATTAATGGTATTCTATTCAGTTGGATCATTTAATATAAAAATCAAGCTACTCACTTTTCTAAAGATACATAACCATCTAATAACAAACAGTAGCTGAACACTTGTACTCGTTTGCTAAGCAAATATTTTCAAAGGACTTTACATAATAAGGCATCGTAAAATCATCTTTATAGAGACAATTCCCTTTTACAATGAGCCATACTAATAATTTTTATACCAAAATCCCACATAATTTTCATTAAACGCCTTTAAAACGCTCTTATTCAATGTAAGATTACAAAAAATATACAGATATACTTTCTTCAAAATACAATAAATTCTCCCCAGAAATAATTTCGTAACTTTCACCTTCAAGAAAATGAAATAAAAGAAGTCTTTACTTAAACATCTGCTGCAATTATCACTCTGAAACTAAATCAAGTAAAATTAAGGAGCTCTTACTACGAAATTACTTTTTAAAAATACAGCGCTAATAACAATCATGGAAAATTTTTAAATACTTATGACTAACCAAATAACCGTTGTCATTATTTTTCAAGCTTTTGTTAATAACAAAAGTAAATTGCACGAAACTGCGATAGAATTCGTAATTGAAATCTAAGAGTCATTCATTTACTTCGGCCTTCCCCTCAGCTTAGAAGCTTATGGAATAAGGATTATTTGTCCTAGAATCATGAACTTATTGCTCCAAAGATGTTTTAAAGAAAATGAAATAGTTTTAATTGAAAATCCCAAGAAAAAACAAAAGTTATTGAAAGCGGGAGAAATAATACTTTAGATCCTGGAAAACGTTTTGTAATTTATAGAGTCCTTTAAATAGAGATGTTAATGAACGTTCAGGTGTTAATTGATTTCAGCCATTTATTTGTAAACTGTTACGATTAAACTGAATGTATTAAAACTCACTTTCTATTGGGTAAACTGCAAAAAATTGCTAGTTTTGCAGTAATAAACTGTAGAATTGCTAGTTTTGCAGTAATAAACTGTAAAATAGCTAGTTTTGCAGTAATAAACTGTAGAATTGCTAGTTTTGCAGTAATAAACTGTAAAATAGCTAGTTTTGCAGTAATAAACTGTAGAATTGCTAGTTTTGCAGTAATAAACTGTAGAATTGCTAGTTTTGCAGTAATGAACTGTAAAATTGCTAATTTTACAGTTTATTACTGTGCATTTTTGAGTTTTAAACTAGAAACTCTGCGACCAGTATTATAGTGTTTTTTAAGCACAATGCAGCTAATTTTATGGTAATAAACTGTAAAATTGTTAGTTTTACATTTACTGCGCATTCTAGTTTTAGGCTTTAACCTTTTAACTGTCATGCCCAAGATAATCTCGGGCACAGCACTGTTGTTCGAAAATGTCACGCCTGAGTATTACTCGGGGTAATTGTTTTTTTTTTTTTTTTTGAGTGCATCGTATTGTTATACCTGAATATATATCGGGAGACGTTTATTTCGGCTTCATCTCTTTGTCAAACCCGACCGTTTCTCGGGTTTGTGCTTGGAAAAGTGTTTCCAGTTATACCACACAAGACTGAATTACTGAAAGGTATTCACTTTTATTTATTTATTTTTTTTCCATTTATTTATTTTTTAGAAAATATCTTTTTTTTTTTCCATTTTTAGAAAATAATGCTCCACTAGAAGCGAACTTTACAACTGCCATGTTGAGTGGTAACCGCCTCAAGCAAATATGCAGTGGCTACAAAACTTTAAATATTTTACCCATGTGCTTCAAAATATCATTTTTTAACGACTAAATATATTTTATTTTGTACTAAACATTTGATTTTTGCAATAAAAAAAATTTGACAATTTGTGCACCCAAATCATCAAAATAACTTGACAGTTAAAGGGTTAACCTGTCTTTTCAGTATTGTACTGTAAAAACAGTTTATTTTTTGCAGTGTACCTATGCAATTGGATACCAAGCGTAATTAAATAAGAGATTAACTATCTAGAAAAGGTGATGATGCTTTTTTTATTCATTCACCACTATTTCTTTCCCTTTCTTTTTGTATTTTAAAAGAAAAATATCATAATTGCCTTAACGTCGATGGACAACTTCAGGCTAAGGAGCCTAATTGAGGTTCTTCTAGGAAGTTAGGGGAAAATAGTTCTTAAGACGTATTATAAAGAGTATTAAAAAAGCAATCTCGCTTCTAACTCTACAGTCTACATTGTGTTTTAAAGACGCATCTTGAAATCTTCGGTATTAGTAATGACCTGATCTGCAAAAGCCGCTTTTGTAATGAAAAACTGTTACTCATGTGTTACAAGATTCTGACAGTTTTCTTTTAATAGAGTTGGACAGCATGGTCTTTAGGTCATAGAAACTTTAGAGAGTCATGGTAATCTCATTTGGAGCTTGTGAAAATATTCTTCAAATAATAGTATCTTTTAAAGATTTCTGTATGGGGTTGACTATAATAGACTTCTGCTCAGTGTTTGGTTCTGTTCACACCCATTCATTCGTTTCTCTTTTACTATTAAATACAAACAGCGACCATAAGTTAAATAAGTATAAAAATTTTAACAAGTGAAAGCAGACACAACATACAAGTTTTTACGGAGAGAACACCCCCTTATTTATCGTAATTCAGAATACAGTGAACTCTCACTTATGCGCCGGCTCAAGGGACCAATAGAAAAAGGCGTATAAGTGAGAGAAACGTATAAACAAACAATAGGACAAAAACGCAACGTAGGCTCTAATGAGAGAACGAATAAGAAGTTTCTATACAAAAGGGACATATTAGTACGGTTTGGCAATTACTGCAACGTAACTACAATGATAAAGAGAAAACAAAAAATTGTAGCATACCTAATTACAAGCTGCTCCCTCTAAAACAATGTATAATCGATAATTGTCCTTCTCCAAACTCTAGTTCATGCGGAAAAAATGCCTTCCATGAGCAATAAAGGCGAAAGATTTAAGAGGAAAGTGAAGAAAAATGCTTATTTCTTAAAGAAAATGAACAAAAATGTTTTAATTTTAGGTAAAATTTGGCGCATAAGTGAAATATTTATGTATAGAGCGACGCATAAACGAATGATACTATCATTATTTTGCTATGGGATGTGCTGGGACCACTTAAAATCATCGTATAAGTGAAAAAGGCGCATAAATGAGGCGGCGTATAAGTGAAAGTTCAGTGTGATCAACTTTTAAAGTTAGAATAAAGTCACATTATTTATATTTTCTTCGTCAGTCCATATTGTATCCCTAAGGTTTACTAATAAAGGTCATCGCAAGACTTGATGGTATGTAATACTTAGCAAAGCTCATTATAAATAAAGAGTACAGTCATCCAGGATAACTTTGAGCCGTTTCGGTTAACTTTTCCCCACTTCAAAAATTTTAGTACCTTCAAATTCAAAAACAAAAACTACTAGATGGCTCAATGCTGCACTCTGCTGGTGTTTTTCTACTCCTCATTTAAGAAAAAAAAAAGCACAAAAGAATACACCTGAAAAATCTGAAATAAAACAAGTCTAAAGTTAGGTACTATTTAGAAGCTAATTTCATATGAGTGATTCCATACCAACTCACCGAATGGGGGTCGCACGACCGACTCGGATTTTCTTTTAATTTGGCCCACATGTTGATCATATAGAGGCATGGAAAGGTCCAAATTGTTAGGTTCCTGCTTCACTTATTTTCTGAGATATATGCCCTCAAAGTTTGTCCGCCACGTCAAAATAATAAAAAAGTGATGTTATTTAATCATTTTTTATAAAAAATCGTACTCATGAAAAATAAAAGTGTTAGATATATATGAAAACTAGTTACTCCAGGCATTCCGAAAAAAATACTAGAACGTTCATAATGAAAATTGCCAAGGTACAGGGCTCTTTGAAGTTGTCACCACAAAAACTTGATTTTGCAGATTTTGCTAAAATTGAGGCATTTATTACAAAAAAAGGCAAACAAAACCAAAGGTTTTCTCACTTTCTGGTAGTGTACAGGTCCTCCCTGTAAATTGTTACGCAATAAATTTTTTGGGTTTCTCACTCCTTCTTGGAAATATTTTAGCTTAAAGATAAGCCATAAGGCAAAAAATGCGTTTTTGGCCATCTTGGCAGCCATTTTTCTCATAAAGGGGGAGCAGTAGCAACTTTAATTTTTTTTTAAACAAGCCACTGATATGTTAGCTATTCACAGGAAAAGAGTTTACTTTTGGTTATTTCTCCCATTAAGAGATATCCTGCTGACAGTATATGCATGTTTTTCGCGACGACCATATGCTTTTGTTCCCCCTCTCATGGACTTAAAATTAATTAAACCAAAAAATAATGATATATTTATTATTAGCTGTATTATCTACCCAATATGTCATGAAATTTAATTTATTAAATCATTGAACAATAAATTAGATAATTGATGAAAACAAGAAAAAGTATTTCTCTGATGCCTGAGCATTATGCATTCATAATTATAAAGCACTAAATACTTTCTTGAGAAATTAATTAACATAAATGAGCTCTAAATATTTATATTATAAGCAATACCCAATCTTGTGATTGGGATACTCCTGTTTTTAATTGAAGAATTTCTTGAATATCACATGAATATCAGGAAAATAAATGAGGTCTTTTCGTTTGATGTAGGATACTTTATGACAAATTTCATTTGATGGGCTACTAACTGAGCATGGTGATAAAGAGCTATTAATTTCAGCATCGAATTCCATTTTACCTTATTAACAGTTAAATATTTATAAAATAATTAAATAAATAATTTAATATAAAGCCATGCTTGAAGAATTAAAATTAGTGCAACTAATTTATTCCCATACTGATCTTTACAAAACTGACATGTGTTGAGCACTGATAAGAACTGACAAGAATAAGTTTACTCACTAAAATACTAGTTCACAGATACTATAAAGCGTACATTCTATTTTCTACAAAATAATACTGCAACAAAGAACAAGGGTATAAAGGGGTAGGTACTAAAGAATTTCTTGAAAAATCAATTAAAATAAAGGAGCTTCGAATATTTATCTCATAGGCAATACCCAATCTTGTGATTGGATGTTCCTGATTGATGGCTATAAACAGGAGGATACCCTTGTTCTTTGTTGCAGTATTATTTTGTGGAAAATAGAATGTATGCTTTATAGTATCTGTGAACTAATATTTTAGTGAGTAAACTTTTTCTTGTCAGTTCTTATCAGTGCTCAACGCATGTCAATTTTGTAAAGATCAGTATGGGAATAAATTAGTTGCACTAATTTTAATTCTTCAAGCATGGCTTTATATTAAATTATTTATTTAATTATTTTGTAAATATTTAACTGTTAATAAGGTAAAATGGAATTCGATGCTGAAATTAATAGCTCTTTATCACCATGCTCAGTTAGTAGCCCATCAAATGAAATTTGTCATAAAATATCCTACATCAAACGAAAAGACCTCATTTATTTTCCTGATATTCATGTGATATTCAAGAAATTCTTCAATTAAAAACAGGAGTATCCCAATCACAAGATTGGGTATTGCTTATAATATAAATATTTAGAGCTCATTTATGTTAATTAATTTCTCAAGAAAGTATTTAGTGCTTTATAATTATGAATGCATAATGCTCAGGCATCAGAGAAATACTTTTTCTTGTTTTCATCAATTATCTAATTTATTGTTCAATGATTTAATAAATTAAATTTCATGACATATTGGGTAGATAATACAGCTAATAATAAATATATCATTATTTTTTGGTTTAATTAATTTTAAGTCCATGAGAGGGGGAACAAAAGCATATGGTCGTCGCGAAAAACATGCATATACTGTCAGCAGGATATCTCTTAATGGGAGAAATAACCAAAAGTAAACTCTTTTCCTGTGAATAGCTAACATATCAGTGGCTTGTTTTAAAAAAAAATTAAAGTTTCTACTGCTCCCCCTTTATGAGAAAAATGGCTGCCAAGATGGCCAAAAACGCATTTTTTGCCTTACGGCTTATCTTTAAGCTAAAATATTTCCAAGAAGGAGTGAGAAACCCAAAAAATTTATTGCGTAGCAATTTACAGGGAGGACCTGTACACTACCAGAAAGTGAGAAAACCTTTGGTTTTGTTTGCCTTTTTTTGTAATAAATGCCTGAATTTTAGCAAAATCTGCAAAATCAAGTTTTTGTGGTGACAACTTCAAAGAGCCCTGTACCTTGGCAATTTTCATTATGAACGTTCTAGTATTTTTTTTCAGAATGCCTGGAGTAACTAGTTTCCATAGATATCTAACACTTTTATTTTGCATGAGTACGATTTTTTATAAAAAATGATTAAATAACATCACTTTTTTAGTATTTTGACGTGGCGGACAAACTTTGAGGGCATGTATCTCAGAAAATAAGTGGAGCAGGTAACTTTCCTTTTGGGCTTTTTCATACCTCTATACCATCAATCTGTGTACCAAATTAAAAAAAAATCCGAGTCGGTCGTGCGACCAACTTTTTTTTTTTTCGGTGAGTTGGTATTTAATCGCTCATATAGATATTTAAAATTTCTGAAGGTCTACTAATCTTTCAAAGTAAGTAATATTATACTCATTTATAAGAATTTCTGTTTAATATATACGGTGACTTTTTCAGTACCGATAAGAGTATGTCTAGTTGTCTAGTAGAATTTCGGATAGCGAAAAAAGTAAATTATAGCTTCAGACATTATATACTCCTGTTTCTAAGGTTACTTCTCGCCATCTCCACATTAGGATTAGCTCTCTTGTTTACCAACTGTGAATATGTTCTATATACAATTAAAATGTAAAATTTATTGACAGCTGTTGTCTTAAGCATACTTTATTGTTTCGTTTTATGAGTGACAAACAAAACCAAGCATTTTTAGAATTATAAATTTAGTCTCACATAAAAAATTCTACTATAGCCATGATAGTACAAGCGATGTTTATGCCTCTGAATCAAATTTATGAATATTATTCTGTAAAAAAGAGGTGCAATTTTAAGTTCAATATTTGAATGTTGTTTTTTCCCTCCATTTTTATTTCTTACACAAGTAATAAATTTTTATTCTAAATGTTATTTTTCCCCTCTCCCTATGTATAATATTACGCAATATAATAATTAATTTAACGCTTGTGAAGTTACAGAACAAAAATTAAGAGTTTTAAATTGATTATAAAATATGTGTTCCGTATTTAAAGTCCGGTACCTAAAATACTTGTTTCATAGGAATTTATTTTCCAATACACTTCTTATGTTGGACAAAGTTACTCTGAGTATCAGGTTAACTTAGAACCGCAGAAAAAAATCGTTTTAAATGGTTCTAATAATAGTTGTTCCTTAATTTTGAGCATATACGCTTCAAGAATTTTCTTTCGTTTTATGCATGTGGATGTAACAACCTCATGAAAATAAACATGCGATAGTTAAATGTACAGAAAAGGAGTACTAAGTTACTACGAATGAATTTTATTTATTATAAAAATTAGCATTATTCTGCATATTGTGAAACTACTCAGCAATTGAACTTAGAGTTAACAACATGTGCTTCAACTAATCACACTTATCAGTGCGTCTTATATTTTCATAACTTCAATCATAATAAAGAGCAAGTAATTGTTTTATAACGATTGCATACTAATAGAAAGTTTAATTGGGCCATATATATTAATAATTATCAAAAAAAAAATGCAAATTTCCATAACTGCTGGATTCACAAAGTTTTTCACTATGATGTGGAAATTGTTTAAATGGAAAACCATTTCTTTAAATATTTAAAGCAATAGTAATACATGAAAAGAATTTATAATTATTGCTGTGTAAACGCGTAAAAAAATACCGGACGTTTTAAATTTCAAACTTATAAAAGTGGAGGTACGAGGCCCCTTTACTTTTGGAAGGGATGGGGTTAGTTCCCCCCTCGTCCCCCACACGAGCAGTTTATGCATTTATTATGCGTATTTTGGTATCCCCTACAAGGTCGTTCTAGTAGGTACTCCTTGAAATTGCTACATTTATGACACGGTAAATCCAAGAAATATCTTAAACCATCGTCAAAACATCAGTACTCAAGACAAGCAACCTATTAATAGATCGGGTTATTAAGTTTTGACATATTTTTAAACTGAAAGTAAGTTATTTTTTAAAAAGTTAAGTAAAAAATACAATTAAACATACAGATATAAGTCATCCTTAATCTCAGGTTCCTTTCGAAAAACAGCGATAACAATAATCGATAGTTTTTAAAACACTTACAATTAAGCAAATGGTTATGGCTTTCCAGCTTTCTTAATGATGAAAGGGAATTGCAGCGAACTAGCGATAAGATTCATAATTGAAATAAAAGAATAACGCATTTATCCCGGCTCTCCACTTAACTTTAAAGCTTTCAAACGAAGGATTATTTGGCCTAGAATCTTGAATTTATTTTCCTTAAAATATTTTTAAACTAAAAGATTTCTTTAAAACTGCAAATGGTGAGAGAAGCGAAATTTTATTCTAATTTGTTAGAGTAAGACTTTTAAATAATTATTTCTGGATAATTCCAGAAATATGGAGACAAAAATGTTTGTTATGTTATACATTAAAGCAAGTTATTAGATTTTGATTTTTTTATAAGCAAATAATGCCTTTTGAAAGTTAACATGAAAATTGTCGTCCCTCACTTTCAGACAGAAAAAAATACACACGGGGAAGTTATCTGAAGGAAACTACAACCTATAGACATGAAGCATGCATATGCTTTATGCTCGTATATTTCTGCATAACAGAAAAAAAAGAAATATTAAGTTGAAGAAACATATGTACAACGCATCAAAATATCAACTTGCCTACTTTCTTTTGACATTATAGCGGCTACAACTCAGCTTGGAATTTATTTATATGTGTACTTCTGTAAACCTTTCTGCAAACACATACTTTGTACAACAACATTTTAAGAAGTGTAACATTGGGAAAATGAAACTATAGGATAATTTCCAAAAAGTTCGTCAAAAATTAAAACTTTCACTAATGCCTGTTGAAATGTGTTTTACTAGGCTCAATCTGACTTGATATTCTTCAAAATATATTTGTTTATCTAAAGCTTTTCTACATAAAGAAATGTTACTTTATGTCCTTAAATACAATGTTTAAATACTTTCTGAATTCAGGAGTGTTATTTGGGGTACAAGCAATTAAAAAAAAAGAAAAACATTAATACACATAGCCGTAGGAAATTAGCGATATGCAACTATAAAGCATAAAGATACATTATTGCCAAAGTACATTGGGGTCCAAGTAAATGCGAATCTTGTTATCTAACGCCGAATTTGCAAATAGATAAGAATATGAACATACGTAAGAAAAAGGTTAATAGGCTCTTGAGCCTAGCGTTTGTTGATTATTTGCATGACACTTCCGGTGACTGGAAAATAATCAATTTTCCTTAAAATAAAACATTATGTTACATGATTCACTTTAGAATTAGCGTGGTTAAAAATTAATATAGGGAGAACTTGATTCAACCATTTCTGGACAAAAAAAAGCTGACAGGAAAAGTTATAATAACCACATTGTAATATAGTTTTCGCTTAATGTACTATCTCTATATATTGTAGGTTCTCTAAATTTACGTTTTTTAAAAAAAGAGCAAGTTTCCAGTTGTTTGATAGAGATATTTCGTCTATTACAAAAATGGTTATCGAAAGTTAACGAATGTGGTTTCAGACAAATGGCACACGCTCTTTACAATGATTACACCAAATATGATTAAATTTACCCAAGAAAAGCATCTGGAAAAGCTGCAATCGTACTATTATGCTCATACAACATAATACTCATTCAACTGCAGTCGTTAGAAGCAAAAGTTTTTTTTTTTTTTATATGGCTTCTCCTTCATGCACAATCAAATAGGTAATAATGCTTTAATTCCTTTAATATAGAAAAAAAGTCAGATATGTTTGCAAATTATGTCACACATACGTCAACAAACGAAAATTGTGGTAAATAAAAAAAAATGCTTTAACTTGATATTTCAACTCAAGTAAGCGTGTTAAAACTTTAAAACTGAGTTTAGGTTTTGAAATTAGATATTAAAGTTGTAAAACTAACAACTGGCTACTCATCCAGCATTTTGACACGACCATTTTCCCCAAAGATCCATAGTAAAATTTTGACAACAGAAAATAGTTTGCACGAGAACTTATCCAAACTAATACTGCTAAGAGCAAAATAAATTACGCAATGTTTGCTAGTGTTTGTATGAACGTCAGTTATTGTGACTTTGAACCTATACTTCACTTATTTCCTGGATTTTTGCTGAAAACGGGCTTAATTTACAATAATTGAAACAATGGGGAAGTTTCATACCTTTATTCATTCACTTCTGTGGATTAAATTTAAATAAATGAGTAATTAGAGTATAATTTTTGCGTCTCATCTCCAGTTGTGCCCATTTGCCCCCAAACGACAATCGTGCACCTCTCAACTACTACTGAGCCTCTCGCCAAGAACTACCCCCCATCCCCGAAATGAGCTTAAAACCCTTTTAAATACGCCTCTGAAAATTTCAATGGCACATTCTGAGCTTTGACTCCCTTCTCCCTTGTGGGCACCCCTGTCTTTCTTCAATTATGTCGGCTTACACTCTCTAGACGCTTGTGACCAAAACGGTGACTTATTCCTCAATACTCATTTAAAAAATTATTACCATTTCATTTTTATTTGAAATTATTGACAGTGCAGTAAATGTATGAACGTAAATATATCAATAAATTGTTTTCTTATGTTTGTGATTAAAAAAAAAAAAATTGGTTTTATATAACCAACTCTAATTTGAAACTTTCATGGCAGTCCAAATGTCAGAGAGAAGTAAAATGCTGGCCGATGAGACATATTGGAACAATTCCCGATGAGGACTCATCGAATCCGATCATCGGCCGATGAGAATTTCATCGGGTTTCGATGAATGGCCGATCATCGGCCGATGAGATTATGCTGCTGGGGAGCACACTTACCTATTTTTTAAAGACTTACTGCTGCCGGCAGATACGAATGTGCCAAAAACGTTACAATGTTCTATGGTGGAATATCTCACTTAGCAACTGAGACAAAATGATTCTGGAGGTATGTGCCAAATTCGGCACACCTGACGTTAAAAGGTTAATCCGTTTGATATACTGTTCAAAATGCCTAATAACGGAAATACCGGACTACTCAATTACACACGAACGAATTGATACGTCTTAAAAATGCATAGACTTTCATAAGTCTGCGTACAAAGATGCAAGAAGTATCTGCACTTTTCAAAACATTATTAAACACAAGCTGATCCTCGTGAAGCATTCGCACTCGATAGTGTGAAAAATTTTAAAACCTGATTTTTTAAGTAATGTTTTGAATAATAGCAAAACTGATTTATTTGTTCTTCTTTCCTCCGATAACGGTAGTGAAAAAAACTGACAAAATTTCGTAACTTTGAAGTTTGGTTAAGTATTAAAAACGCTATACCCCTCTCCCCACTCAAAAAATACCTTTGAAAAAATAATACATTTGCTGCGATAACCATTTCAAAATAAACGGGCTTTTTTCCGATTTCAATGCAACCACATAACTGGGGTTAAGAGTCTTGCCCACAATAAGTTGAGCTGATATCTTTATGTCAGTTTGGACCAACTAAAGAAAAGTAGTCATTGTACACTATATTTTCTGGCCCATCTGAGGACCCCCTACATTTATGGCAATATGAACCAGGTTTCGGCTGAGGAAAATTACTCATTATAAATTATATTTTCTAGCCAATATGAAGATTGATCCTATGACAAAAAACCAAAGTAAATTTAAATATATTATTCTAAGTCGTCAAAATATTTTTCAAAGTTTTAAAGCGATTTCCGTTTCTCTTTTTCTCTCTCTCTTCTCTCTATCCTATACATTTATGGAAATTTGGAACTCAGAATTCTTCGGAAGAAACTAAATCATTGAAACGATATTTTTCGATCGATGGGAATTTAAACTCATAGCCTTCGCATTATTGGCACGGCACTTTAACCAAGTGCGCCAAATGGGTTTCCATTGAGAGATGCTATGCATTGAAACAATGCGTAATAAAATGCAGAATAAAAAATCAGGTTTCGTGACTAAACAACCAAAGTGTGAAATGTCTCTTTACTTTTCTCTGAAAGCAGAGAAAAAAAATCTTTATCAAACTTGATAAATAAGGGCTCATTTTAAAGTATTAAGCTAGAGCGTTCTCACGGAAAAAATACCTTTGAAACGTTCATGTGATTGTATTTTCGTCAGTCAAGTGTGAAGCGAGAAAATCCTAGTGCAAAAGGTTTAAAATAATTAAAATTAACCAATTAGGATTTTAACACGAAACATTGTTCTTAATATTCCCATACGGACCAAAATTTTAAGCAAAATATTTAAAAGAACTATAGTTAACTCTCGAAGTTTTATAACTCACATATTCCTTTATCTCGAAATTTTAACTCAGTCCCAAACTGTCGAGAAGACTGGGGAAATTACGCATCACTCGAAATACCAGTAAATCAAAGGTTTTAGAGTGTCCTATCGGACTTCAAGTTATCGAGAGTTGACTTAAGTTTATAAGTTGATAAATTTCTCTGCGGTAATACTCCTTTTACCGACATTGCTCTTCCCTAGACGATATTTTTTAACTATAAAAGTTGGCAATTGAACAGAGGGAAACTCCATTTTTAAAGAATATTTTTCGAAAAAAAATCTTAACTGTTTTTTTTTTTTTTGGTCGATAGCTGTGAAACAAGTCTGTAAAATAATGTCTTGCTTATGAAGATTGAGAATGCAATAAAGTTATGCCATAATCTCGAAAACAACCATGACAAATAATGTTCATACTTGCACCAATTTCTAGTAACCCACAAAAAATGCCTCTATATCAATTAAAGTATCTCTAATTATTTTAAAAGTAATCATTGTACAAAAAACAATTTTAAGTTAATTTTTGCTTTGCTTTATATTTTATAGGAGTTTTAATTATACACTCAATAATTGCCACAGTGTATTAAAATGTATTTAGAGATAGATACTAGGGCTTTTTTCATATCGAGATTGAGCCATGCGGCATCAGTTTGATCATTAGATTCAGCCTTTTTTTATGAAAGTTAATTAAGTTCTAACTAATCAGCTCATTTCGGGAAAAAATATTCAAAATCTCTTCCTTTTTTTTCATACTAAATATATATACTTATTGAAATTGAAAAGTACATTTTGAACAGAAAAAGAAAAAAGACTGCACATTTTTAAGGAAGTTTCCATCTGAAACGTTTGTAACACTACGCCGCTACATTTCCAGCTCTACCGTATGTTGATAAATTAGGTGAGTAAATCTTGTTTTAAAAACTTGATATTTATTATGACACTGGAGGTACATATACTTCAAAATAATCATTGTCATGATCATATCACTAAAAGCTATTCCCGCACCTCTCATTTATGACCCTACTCTAAAGAGTAATATCCTGTTTATCACGTCGTTACGATACTCGTATCGCTTTCATAGTACCGTGAATATGGCCTACTTAGGGTGATATTTTCAATTTTTTTAAAATGTTTTAGTATTAATTTCGCTACTTTTCATATTTCTGATCTGTGGTTACTTATTTACGAATTTATACTACATTTGGTTTAATTTTTAGGTAGTTGTCTTTTTTTAAGTGGTGTTACTCTTTAATTTTTTACAATTGGACAATGTCACTTTTACATTCGTGTTACTTTAGAAAAAGTTGATTTTAACTATTAAGTTTAAAAGGTTATAAAGACACGTGTTTTCACAATAAACATAAAACCAATAATGTTGCTCCTTATGAAGAGCTTGATAGCTGTTTACACCACTGCGTGCTTGATGCCGTTTTCTTATCGACACTGTCGAAATTAAATTTAGTAACTACTTCCTGGAGATCAAGAAACATCAAACTTAATAGAGATGCACCGATAAGCAAATTGGCCGATTATCGATTACCAATTAATCGGCTGTTGATAATCAACTGATTAATCAGGAAAGCCTATTAATGATCAAGATGATTATTTTTAATACTACCAATTTCACCTTCACTGTTTTCTTTCTTTTACAATTCCGATTTTAGAAATAGTTACTAATTAGTTACTACTTTTGAGAAAATATAATTTTTTTCTTATTTTCCACAAAATAATTTTAAAACTTCATCCAATTTCTTTGAACTAATTTAATGGTAGTGTTTTCAAAATTACATTTACACATAACATAATTAACACAGTGTTAATTATGTTAAATAGACATCACAATTAAAAAAATAGGAGGAGGCGGTAAAGCGTAGTTTAACTGTGAAGTGCTTTCAATTCCAATTTATTTTTCTATTATTAGAAGCCATTTAATTCAAGACTTTTATTCTTTGTGCAAATTAAATCATCATTAAATTTAGTAACTACTTCCTGAGGATTAGCAGAGAACATTGTATATTTTTCTCAATTTGGGCTAAACAAGGGCGCTAAAGTTAGAGAAGCCCGGGTTTCTGGTATGATAAATTTAACTTGCATTGCCCAAAGCAAGTAATAAACCCTTTATAAAAATCGATATTTTCCCATAGATATTTTTCTATTTTTCTTTAAGTTGCTCAGCTTTCAGACTTTTGAAAATTATATTTTTACACACACCCCAGGTTAAAAAAAGAAATGCAGTCAAATTCGGTTGTAACGAATACCAATACAGCAAAATTCCCGTTATAACGAGTATAACTTGATGTCCTTAGAATTTTGTTGAAACTGGATTCCCACTCGTATTTAAAAATATTTCACAAAAACCATACAACCTGTGACTTGACTTTTTTATTTGGAAACAAATGAAAACAAAAATAAAACACAGACTCCAGGACTTTGAAATTCAATTCAGCAAGGAAAACGTTCAAATTTCGAATGTTTAAGGTTACCTTACGAAAACTTTAAATTAAATGAAGTTTGTTGAATAGATGATGTGTCTCAAGATTTATAAGACTGGCGTAATTCTTAACATTTTTCATGCAGTTCGAATTTCAATGTAAAAGTGCCTAAGTGCTCTCATGCATTTTTGAAGATGAACCCTGCGTCGTTGTAAGATGGCTATGAAAATTTTATGCAGAAAGATTCGAGAGTAAGTGCAATGAGCATTCCAACATAAGATTTATGTTTATTTGAAATAGATAGTCTATCAGAGTATATGAAAAATGCAATGTGTTCGTCTTTCTTACGTCTAATATCTTGGTATTTTTTCTGGCTTTAATAAAATTTTCGTCTCCATTGATGAAATGAATAAAGAAAACTGACATTTTCCGACTTCAAGAAACATCAAATTTAATAGTAGAGATGCACCGATAAGCAAATTGGCCGATTACCGATTAATCGGCGGTTGATAATCGGCAGATTAATTAGGAAAGCCTATTAATAATCAAGATAATTATTTTTAATACTACCAATTCCACCTTCACTGTTTTCTTTCTTTTACAATTCCGATTTTAGAAATAGTTACTAATTATTTACTATTTTTGAGAGAAGGTATACATTTTTTTCTTAGTTTCCACAAAAGAATTTTAAAACTTCAAACAATTTCTTTGAACTAATTTAATGGTATTGTTTATAAAATTACATTAACACATAACATAATTAACACATTGTTAATTATGTTACCTAGACATGAAAATTAAAAAAAAAAATAGGAGGAGGCGGTGAAGCGTAGTTTAACTGAGAGGTGCTTTCAATTCCAATTTATTTTTCTATTATTAGAAGCCATTTAATTCAAGACTTTTATTCTTTGTGCAAATTAGAGGTTATCTAAAAGCACTATACTAAGGAAAAACGTATCGACACATGAAAAGCGTAGCAAAATTGTCTATATGTGTATATTTATTCAAAATTAGAAAATTCATTTTCTAAAAAAATGTATATTAACTGTGATGATATTTTTTTCACACTTCGCTCTTTGAAATTTTTGTTTTGTTTTTACTCACTACACTTTCGTCCTACATGTTGTACTTTTGTTTGCAAAAATTATTTATTTCTTTTTTATAAATTCATTCATCGTATTTTCTTGTGTTCAAGGCATACATATTGAAATCAATTTTGTTTAAAAATAATTTTCCCGCCAGTGGATCCGTAAAATTTGACTGATTATAAATAAAAGGAAATACTCATGGTTTTGCATTCCAATTCTAAAGTTCGAGAATATAATTATTCCTAACAGTATCACATGAATATTAGCTGTGAGAGTTATCTTTTGATATTCGATTTAGTTTTACGTACTGTATGAACTACTTATTCTTTTTGTTTTTACTCTGTACTTTCATATTATAGTGAGGATTGCAGAAAATAGCATTTATTTACTGTTAGTAAAATTATACATGATAATTTCTAGGTGAAGAATTTCTTTAAAAACATATTTAAAAAATAATTTTTCCGCCGATTAATTGGTAAAATTTTGCCGAACATTAATAATCGGTAAAGTAGCAGACTATGGTCGATGAATCGGTGCATCCCTAATGATAATTATGACGATAATTACAATAATGATAATGATGACAATGATAAAAATGTTGATGATAATGATGGTTAAAAAGAAAATACTGTTAATTACAATGATGATGATAATGAGAATAATGTTGATGATGATAATGATAATCTTAATACGAATAGTGATAAAGAGAATTATCTTGATTAAAATAATCGCGATGATAATAGTACGAATGGTGAAAATTATTACATTATTTATTAAGATTATAATGATGCTACTTTTAATAATGAAAGTAATGCAGTAATGATAAAAAAGATGATGTTGATATTGATGATGTCAATGATATTAATGATGATGACAACAATGAAAGTAATATTGTTAGTGGAATAATAAATATAAGCTGAATAACAATACTGATGATAATAAGAATTATGATAGTAATTATGATGACGATGACAATAATAATGTTATTGACGATGAAGATAAAGTTGATGATGATGATGGTAAAATTGAAAATGTTGATCATGATGATGATTATAAGACCATTGGTGATGATAATAATAAGAATAATTTTGATTAAAAAAATCGTGATGATAATATTAATGGTGATAATTATTATATTATTTAATAAAATAATGATAATACTACTTTAAAAAATGAAAGTAATGTAATAATGATAACAAAGATTGTGTGATAATGATGATATCAATGATGTAAATGATGATGATGATTATAACAATGAAAGTGATAATAATAAACTGAATTACAATACTGATTAGGGTTCCACTAATTAATCGACAGTACTGATTAATCGGCCATAATCGGCCACCTTGCCGATTTGGCGACAAAAATGTGTTTGAACATTTCTTTTTAAGGTGTACCTTCACCAAGGAACTATGATAAATAGTTATATTAATAGTAAATAAGTAATTTTTTGCAATTCATACTATAACATGCAGTATAAAAGCATACAGATTAGAAGCAAAACAAATATTTCATACAATTCGTAACACTGACTGGAATATTTAAAGAAAACCTTTTGTTAACTTCTTGAACTTTTAACCCATTAATGCCTGGCATTTTTTTCCAAAGATATTTGGAGAAGATATTTGGACTGCTGGATCCAAAGATTTCAACGGTTATGTCCTGCAATCTATTAATAATGAGTTGAAATCATACCACAGTAATAATTTAACGCTATTATTTTTTTTTTGAAATGCTCATTTTTGGAAAATTCAGACACCTTTTGGACCGTCCCTAAAAAGGGACGATAGGCATTAATGGGTTAAATTGGAATGCGAAAATATAAATATTTCATTTGATTTATAATCAGTCAGATGTTTAAAAGAAAATACTTCAAGGATGCTTCAACAAGAAACTTCGATGGATAAATTTATAAACAAGAAATAAATTTTCGGCAAACACAAGTATAACACGTCGTTCGGAATGTAATGTAGTGTAGTAAGTAAAAAAAATAATTCTAAGAATGAAATGCAAAATCGTAATAAGAATCATAATAATGATAATCTCAATTGATATAAATGGTTGAATAATTTACTATTCCTATTTTGAATAAATAAACATTTTGACACTGTTGAAACTTTTTTATGGGTCGATATTTTTCTCCTTAGCTTAATGCTTTTAGTTAACCTCTAATTTTTAAAGAATAAAAGTCTTGAATGCATTGGCTACTGATAATTGAAAAATAAATTTTAATTTTGCAAACCCCTAAATTAAAGAGCTCACCTCAGCTTCCTCCTAATTTTTGAACAATTTTCATGGCTGGGGTGTTGATGTATATTTAATTCACAAAACTATGAAACTGGTTTAAATTCGTTGGTCTATAAAATTTTGAAATAATGTTTTTTGGGAAAATTGGACAAATCGAGAAAAATCTTCTCTCAGAAATAAATAAGTAATTGTTTCTGAAATCGGAATTGCAAACGAGAAGGGGAAACAGTGATGGTGAAATTTGTAATATAAAAAATAAAAATTCTGATCAGTAATCGGTTTTGCCGATAAATCTGCCGATTATCATCAGCCGATTAATCGGTAATCGGCCAATATGCTTATCGGTGCATCCCTAATACAGATGATGAAAAAAATTGTAATAATGGTAATTATGATGAAAATTACAATAACAATGATGTTAATGATGATGAAAATGATAATATCGTTAATGATAACAATGAAAACAATGTTGATTGTAATGATGATGAGAATAATAATAATGTTGATGATGATGAGAATTCTAATACGAATGGTGATATTAGTAAGAATAACCTTGATTAAAATAATCGCGATGATAATATTGATGATAATTCTAATCATTATATATTTAAGATAATGATACTGTTTTAAAAATGAAAGTAAGGTAATAATGATAATAAAGATTATGTCAATGATGTTAACGATGATAATAAAACTGATAATGTTAATGATATGATGATAAACTAAATGACAATACCAATGATGATAATAATAATATTAATGATGGTATTATGATATTAATGATAATAAAGTTGATTATAATAATTATGATATTGATGATAACCACGATGGTGATGGTGATGATAATGATGATGAAAATGTTAAGTCCATAAACAATGAAGTTGAAGATAATAATGGTAGTAAAGATCATAGCTGTAAAAAATAATTATTATTACGGATGCAAAGATAAAAAAATGGGCAAGTTTCCGATTACCAATTAATTGGCAGAACCGATTAATGATCATAGTGATAAATTTTAATACTGTTGATTACGCCACTGTCTTTTTCCTTGTACAATTCCAATTTTTGAAATAGTTACTAATTTTTTTATGAGAGATTATTTGTTTTTCTCCATTTTCCTAATTTTTGCAAAATAAATTCAAAATTTCACCCAATTTCTCTGAGTCAAGCTTTATATATTGTGAAAAAGTAACATCATTCTATAGGTATTAAAATAAAAAATCTGTGATACAGTTGTGGTGATCCCGTTTATTTAACCCATTAATGCCTGACATTTTATTTTTCAACGATACTTTGTATACTGGTTACAAATAGTGTCTAATGGACAGGAAAAATAGTTAAAAAATTATTATGTAAAAAATAAATTTTTTATTTAAGAAAGAAAAATCGTCCCTAAAAAGGGACGCTAGGCACCAGAGGGTACATACTTTTTTACCAAATTTTTTTTTCTGCCTACGATGTAATATTGAAAATGACAATTTTTGAAAAGAAATAAAAGCAGCAATTAACATAAACTGGGAAGTAGATTCAGAGAACAAGGAAATATTGGTGTTGGACTACTTTTAATTAAAATTTATTATTTGACTATCAGCAACATTTTGTACTTGTGTACATTTATTTGGAATAAAAAAGTAATTTATTAAAAACTATATATATCTACTGTAAGAATTATTTTTTATAATTTGTTTTTTAATTTTTTTGTTTTGTTTTTTACTCATTATTAATACCCTTTCGTACGACATGTTATACTTATCTTTGCGAAAAACTGTTTTTTAGTTCATAAATTTTTCCATCGGAGTTTTTTGTTCAATGCATATCTGATGTAATTTTTTAAAACCCATTTATATCTTGTTTATCGACAAAAATTGGCTGATTATAATCATAATGCAATAGTTATACTTTTCACATTCTAATTAAAAGTTCTAGAATTTGAAGTGCCTTGTGATCATAAGCTACTATAAGGGTTATTATTTAATAATATATACAGTTTTAAGCACTTTCTGAACTATTTAAATACTTGCTTAGTTTTTATGTTATTTTTTTTTTATTATGCCACATGTTATAGTATGATCCGGCCCGTCATTTAGGGGGGTCAGTGGGGGTCAAATCCCCCCCCTGGCTATGAGAAATCAATGTATTTACATATAAGTGGGCGTGGTTCTTAATGTTTTTCGATGAAATTGCATTGTATTTGGACCCTTTGCCCCCCCCCCCTTGAAAGACTTGAAATGAAGTCCCTGAGTGTGATGTTTGCAAAAAATTACTTTTGCTTACTGTTAGTAAATTTTTTTATCATAGTTTCTTTAAAACGGAAACTTAAAAAAATATTTAAAAAATATTTTTGCCTTCCGATTAATCGGTCAAATTTGGCAGATTATATTTATTCGGCAAAAAGGCCGATTATGGCCAATTAATCGGTACAGCCGATTAATTGGTGTATACCTACTACATAGCATCACATTTGTAAGATATAATACTTAAACTTATCGCTAATGAATATGTTAAGAACTATGTTTTAATATTGTTCTTTTATTTTAATGGAACACCATACATACTTCATAGAGGTACCAATAAACTTAATCCTAGCTAACCAATACCATTGTTTAAGTATACATCCAATTGGCTATTAACATCCGATTGACTGATAGCTGCATAGGTGAACTAACAGCATGAATAAATATCTTTAAAACCTGAGCACCGCGCAACAAAAAATAAATAGAACAAAAAAAAGCACCAAAAGACTTCTGACTAAGTTCTTGACTATCTTATGTAAAGTGATTCCTAAATCTAAGTACGACCACTCTTATCCCCCATGACGTCCCACTGTTTAGGAATGTCGCACCCCAATATTTTTCAGTTTTCGACAGTTTCATAGTCTGTATTTTTATTGAGGGAAATAGAGGACTATATTAACAGTTAATGTTCTTCCGACAGGCGAGGGAACTGTTAAGTTCAAAAGCATGAGAATTATGAGCAAGTTGGAAGACTCATGGGTATATTCCCCTCTAAAATATTTAAAAAATCATCAAAACCGCTTTGCTTCGTTTTCTAGGGGCACCAATGCATTTCCTTTCTAGGGGTTCGTTGTTATGCATTTTTTCACTCATTTTTAGGCGTAAAACTATGGCATTGGACTCACTCCTATATTATCCATAAGTGAAAAAAAATTCACTCTGTAAAAAGAAAATGCTAAAAAAATCTTAGACGCATGACATATTTCATCGTCAGAGTCAAATCAACAGATTTTCAGTAAAGAGCCGTCCGGTATCATTCAATTTATATTTGCATGTGCAATTTAGATTAAAAAGTAACTTAGGTACGCTTATAATGTAGCATCAATATTTATGTGGATACACCGCCCTTTTTGTTTATCACTTCTTCATCTAGTGGAAAACAACTATTTGCGGTGCATCTCCATGAATATATACATTAATATTATATTATAAGCAAACTCTTAAGCGTTTTAACCTTAATTACTATTTGTAAATGTAAGTTAAATTATCCGCAAGAAGGCTGTTTACAGAAGATATGCGATGCGACTTAGACAATGCAACATGCGATGTTTCCAATATATTCTATTTATTTATTTATTTGTTTTACAACTGTAAAATATTTTCACACATGGGACTCACAAGAGTGAGTCCTATACTCCGTTTTTACGCCTAAAAATAAGATTTTAAAACAATCCCCTTAAAAAAGCTAGTTTTTAATAGTTTTAAAAATATTTTAGGGTTGGTCCTAAAATTTGCTCAACATGTTCATGCTTTATTTCGCACATCTCTAGCCCCTCAGAGGAATGTTAATGGTTGATGTAATGCTGCTTTTCTCTCCAAATAAAAATATTAGCTATGGAACTGCCGAAAACGAAAAAATAGGTTTCCAAAAAATGAGACTGGTTGGGGGAAAACGGTAGTCAGAGAATCATTTTACATAAAGATCAGCAAGAGTGGTGTCAGAAGCATTTCGAATGTGTGTTTTTTTTTTTTTTTTGCCGCGCAGTGTAATAAAACTTTCAACAAAAATGGATACGAAAGTAATTTTACTACCACATCATAAGCTGTCATGAGATAATTAGCAATTGAAATTATCGTAAACCTTGCATATCTGTCTATATTACAGCCTTACATCTTATTTCATCGATCCCAACTGCTTTAGCAGAAAATTAGTCTGACTCTGCAGTCTTGTACTGTAGACAAGTATTTCAATTTATAATTTAGCGAGTTAATATGTCCTGGAATTGTTAGTTTTCCAAAGTCAACTGACGTTTTCAATCACTGTTTAATATTCATCGGAATGCACAAGCATTATATGAATAAATTGATTTAATTAAAATGTCCAAACAAAACTGGACACTTCTGCAGTGTTTTTCTTTCCTGTGTTCTTCTTCATTCAAACAATCCCAAATACTGGTTATAAACGAAACAAGAAAAAAAAATGCCACCAGAAAGTTTAAAGTACGGATAATTGCTGGGGAGTAAACGAGACATTAAGCACTGCATTAGTCATTTTGATTGAGAGAGATTACTCCATGATTACTCACTATTAGTCATAAACACGGCTTTCCTTACCTTTCGTTTCACATCACTCGACAAGCAATGGTATTGCTCACAGAATCAATGTATCATGAAAATTTCCGAATAAGCAATTTTGAGCAAATCTGCCCTCGCGGTAGATATTTTCATCTGACACCCTTATGAATTTTGGAATGCGTAAGATGTGAAGAATGCATTAGCTTTAATGAGCAATATGTAAAGAATGCATGAGTTTTAATGGGCAAGATGTAAAGAATGTATTTCGAAAAGTTTTAGGTACATTAATTTTTCAGTGCTCAGTTTAAAGTGAAATACAATAGTTTCACGTCTTGTGGCGCTCAAGCTAGTTTGGTATTCGTTTTACACAACTTAAACTCTGTTTTTCTAAGTATCCTTAACTTTAAATAGTAGATGTGATGGCTTGAGTTAAACATTTGCTCATAATGAAGAAATATTAAAACTTGAAATACATAACTTACTTGTTTCTAAACGAACAAATTGGGAATTTGTTTTGGTATTTATTGTACATTATGAACGATTAATGTTTTTTGAAATTCAACCGGCATTAAAATATTATCTTTGATATTGTGCAATTATTTTAAAACTTCAAGAAAAAAAATGCCACATAGGGCAAACTGAAAAATCAAACATTTTTGTACTGAAATATTTTATACATTGTTAAAAAAATGTCATTAATTATGTATGTAAATATACAAATGAACTAATAATGAAACAAACAAATCAATAAATTAATCCGTAATTAATTAAAATATGATAAAAATTGATGATTAAATGAAATATAAAATTGATAAAAATTAAGCGTATAAATAAGTAAATTAATTAGTAAAGGAATGTAAAAGAATTTAGAAATTAAAAAATACGTTAATGAATACGTAAATTTCATAAATGAATGAATAAATAGCTGAAACGAACTATTTTACTTTGATCTGCACGAACTTGAAAAAATACATTAAACACTTGAATACAAACATGCCGAATATGAACTAAATAAGTACTGTAATGGACATCAGAACATGTCAATTAATACCTAAGAGGTCTATTACCCTTTAGCTGAAGAAAATATGTCTCAAAAACATGTTTAACTTATAAGTGACTGGTTTCACGATCTATTAGTTTTAATTTCATGAAATTTTAACCAAATATTAAGGCAACTCTCTATTAATCTTTCTGATATCAAATGTAAATCATGGGTGCTTTTGAAGTTTTTAAGCAATTATTTAAATGAAGTGAATTTTTTTTGTTAGCCGATAATTTAAAACATACTGCACCCGCAGCATTACTCTTCTGTGAAACAATATATTGTTTTTTTTCTAGAGTAGAAAAATAATGTATGTTTAAAATGACGAAGAATTAGATTGATTAAATATTCTTCGCCAAAAATTTAAAGTTTTACATTCAAAAATTGAAATTTTAATACGTTTTTGTCAAACGTTTTATAGTTACAATTTGAAAAGTTTCAACACAAGAAAAATTTTGTTTCATTAAATTAAGCATATTAGCACATGAACACTTGTCTACAGTTTCGTGCACTTGAGATTATCCTTTTTCCAAGAAAAATGTAGTTTCGAGAAAATCAACTTTAAAAATCAGTGTTAAACATGTATCATAATGGTGAACAAATGCGATTTGCAAATTTCGGCTACTGCTGTTTTCCTCATATTTTCCGTTCTACTCGGAATTTTATTGCGGAGTTTGTCTTAAAATGTTTCAATTATTTTCCACTTCCAAAGAAATTTAAATACAAAAAATCAAGCGTTTTAATCCTTAAATGATACTAGACCCCTTATCATTTTATGACAAAAAATATTTCTTAAAAACGATAAATATTTCAATATGAGGATCAAATTTTGACTCAAGAGTTAGATTATTTTTTATATAGATAATTTTTTCATGCTTTATTTAGTTCCATAAATTTTTTGTCAAAGAATTAACATTACTATACTTGAAGAGGCCAGTGGATAAAGGTGATATGTGACATTTTTTTTTAATTTCTAGAAAACGCTTTAAAAAAAAAATTATTTTTTTTAACGGATTTTTCTCAACGGGTAAAACGGGGTCATATTCTTAGCTACCAAACATTTCTGTGACTAATGGGACATAATATTAATGGACTTATCACCTTCATCCGTGGTAAAAAGTAAGTTTCAAAATTTGTCATATATTAACTTTATCCACTTGCCTTTTTCATAGGGCGAAGCAAAAAATAAAATACTTAAAATATTTTCTGCTTGATGATTAAAAATAAAATTTGATCAAATGAATGAGTAAATAAAAGAATACATAAATAAATGAATATTGTGAATAAAGAAAATAAACGAATTGATAAATAGACGTATTAATATATGAGAAAGTAATTAATAAATGAGTGAATAAAATAGATAAAGAATAAACAATTAGGTTGATGAATGAATGAATAAATATGAAAGATAGCAAATGAGTTAGATAATGAAGAAGATTATTGGTGAATAAATTGATAAATATGAAAGAATGAAAATAAGGGAAACAATAAATGACTACGTTAATTGTTTAATAAATGATTATAAAAGTAAGTGACATGAACTATTTTACTTTGCTCCACATGTACTTCATCAAACGTACAAAACATTTAAAATAAAAATAAGATTAACATTAAGTAACTAAATACTGATTTCAAATATTGATAGACCTCAAGTAACTAATAAATGTTAATAACAAGAATTTTATCCTTTTTTAGTAAAAAATAATCTTTGACTCACAACAAAATACTACAAAACGACCATCATTTTTTGAAAAGTGTTTGTATTCATATGCTTTGATCCACAGCGATACCTTTTTCCCTGTTTTAGGATAGTCCAGGTCTCGCTGGGATGGACTACACGCCCCCCCCCTCCCACTACATAGTTGACATATTAATAGATAGGTTTCGCTAAAAAAGTAAATATTTTCCCTTTTCACTTTGTTTCATAGTCCCCTACTTCAAATAATAAATTCGTATAACACTAGAAAAAAGTTAAACTGACGCAGCAGCTATAATAGCCTTGCTGTAAATTTATTACTAAGGGATTCATTCCTTGTAAGTTTCTGTAAAAATAATATACAGCTATTAGAAATGCATTGCACATCTGATGCACGTGTATATTGTTTCAATCGACTAATAACAAAGCCGGGTCAGAGAGGAATCGACTCACATGCTTTGTTCAAGTATCTAACACGTTTTTTAAATTTTTAAAACTCGTTGAGAGATATTTCTTTTTTCTAGAAACTATAAATTCCTCTAACTTTCCGTTACAAATATCAACAAAACTTCGCAAAAATATATTTCATTAACTTGCGAATAATACCTTATATGTGTACTCCAATGACTTTCGCAAACATATTAAAGAGTTAAACAATACAAGTTTAGGAAAACCTACATTTTTTTTCCCTCTTAACTTCGAACTTCAAAACTCATTACTATTATCGAAAAGATTTCTGCTTCTCTGGAATTCAAAGCATTTTCATTAACAAAAGGGGAGTGAAATTAAAAGGGAAAAGCTTGTTTTGGAGAAATGGAAATTCAGAATAAAGTCTCTGGAAATTTAAAAGCCATAATTCGAAGATCCAATCAAAAGTTTTAAAATATTAGGATCTGAGATTAATATCCCATTACAAATAAAGTATTGGAAATTGAAATTAAAATCTCATTACAAAATTCAGACCGTTCACTTGCTTATTATAAGTAAAATAAAATTGAAACCGTATTAAAAACGATTTCCAAATCACCTTCTGTAGATTAACGGTTTCTTTAATTGAAAAAAGCTTATTTCTAACGAAAATTATCATAAAATACATTGTAAAGAGATGCAGAATAAAGCAATTAACTTTTTCGATATTCCAGTAAGCGACAAGTTCCGGAAACTAAGCATCCCCAACGGATGATGTCATTTCTGCTTATTAACATAAAATATTCATAATGTATTCTCCTTAATGGATTACGAATTCTGTAGCGTGAGAAAGGTTAGTAAGTATACTTGTCGTTTTCATGCATGCATGTAAAATTTTTAATTACGCTAAAAGTAGTCTAATTTATTTTATCAAAGATGTTGTTGGGCGAGACATTTGCATGGATATTACTTAATTATCTAAAGGTATCCATTACATGATGTGTGTCATGCATTGCTTTATGCTCTTGACACGTCAATAGCAGATATGTTTTTTATCTCGTTACGTAACTGGTTTGTATTTCCGATTTTTAAAATAATAAATCGGATCTTAACATCGGAAACAAAACTGAAGAAAGTACTGAAAGTAGGGGAATGCAGGATAATGTGAAATAGCGTGGCAAAGTGAAATGATGAAATATTCATTATATTTTAGGGCCACTTAACTGGTAATATTTTAACTACGTTCTAAAACATGTTGTGTATAACAGGGAAAAAATCTTCTGAAGAACAAAGCACATGATTATCAAAAATTGGTACTCATTTTGTAATATTTTGTTGAAAGTTAAAAATAATTTTGTTATTGTTAAATGAGAAAGATTTTTTTATTGATAGTTTTAATTATTAATTGGTATCTACTAGTATTAGGTGCAGTACTTATTTATTTTACATTAAACTTACTTGTATTTTAAAGTTTTTGTACAATTAGTCAGTTGCATGCGGGAAAAGTGGATGGAGCAAAGTGAAATAATAAATTTTGCTTATTTATTTATTAAATTACTTATGTATTCATATATTTATTCAATTACATTCCCTTATTTAAAAATCACTTACATTATTCAGTCACTATTTTATTATCTCAATTTTTCTCGTCTATTAACCAAGAGATGAAATAAACAAAAAAAAATGTTTATTCGTTTGTTGTTTTATTGTCTCTTCCTCAGTTATTCATTCATTCTAGAAAAATATTTTATTTTTCACTTTGATCCTTTTACCAGTTGGAACAAGAACTCAATTTTATAGTTAATCGCGCAAACATGGAAACACAAGATAAACATTTTTCTTGTTAAGTCTAACTGAAGTATTTTAAGAATTGGTGCAATGATCTAAAAGGAAACAGGAGTACAAATGAAGAGGTGTTATTTTTGTTTTTGTTGGTAATCGCTACAAGGAATAGCGCTATCGAATATCTTTATTAAATATGACTACTGTATTTGAAGACGCAATGCAATGATTCAAACAAAAGTTTGTGTACAGGTGGATCTCGACGGAAACACGTGATTTGTTTTGGGTGAAAAAAAACTCCAGGGAGATAGCGTTTCGAACGTTTTCCTCCATAAGTTTTATATTGGGTTGCTAGAATGGCCTAATATATTTTTTTAATCATTTAGGGACAGCCCTTTAATTTCAAATTTTTATAATTCCCCGATCATGTATTGCGGAGAAGAGAAACTAACAAGATTGACAGACCATTTTGCCTACATATATTTTTTTAAAATTTAAACTACTACAGATTTTTTTGCTAATCTTTGAAAGTAATATTTTTTTAAGGAAATAAAAATGACATTGACGATAACTTTTCGTTTTTGGTTTTCTGTTCTTTAATTCGATACATTTATCTTTTATTTTTATTCGAGAGAAAGCTTACGCTGTTTATATTTTTCAAAATCTGTAAAATAGAAAGTAAAGTTGAAAAAAAAACCAGAGTGATATATTTATAGTTTAATTTAAACCTTTAAGTACTTTTGCATGCTTCAGAAAAAGAGTTCAGAATGTAAACACTCAATAGACCTAAGTACCGAGTGACGCAAAGGGAATAATAAAACACCACTCGGACCGAAAACTCGATGCTAATTACAAAGATGTGGTACTTATGAGCGGAGCTAGGAACATTTTTGGCGCAATTCATCATACACAAGAACTCCTATCCGTAGACAGGTCACGGGGTGCGAGGGCACGTAGTAGTATTTAAAAGGAAATGAAAATTGCTTCCATTAAAACATTTCCTGCCTCTGTCGGCGCAACTACAAGGGTCCTTTCTCGTTTAAAATAATGAGCAAGATGACAGATAAATCAGCGCGTTTTACTCACAATTAGTTCGTTGTATGCTGAAAAAAAAAAGCTTTCCTGGATTATTTTTCAAAAGAGTGTTTTTCTCTATAAAACAAACGTGAAAAAGAAATTAAAATAAAAGAAAGAGTTGATGCATTAATGATACCCTTTAATGTGAGATTTCTAAAGCATTTAACGCGTCTTTATTTTCTTTAGGTACATGCAAATAAAAATTCAATGATCTGTATTCTTTTGCATCTTTATTATCTGGTACATACCGAATTAACTTCTTGGGGTAAACGTTCTTATAAAACTACTAGTTTTAGTAAGTCTGAAACCAAAAGTTGAGAAACTTGTGTTGTTGATTGATAAACTTATTACTTTTTTTGGTGAAATGCTTCAAAAAAAATTGATAAATTTCAACTCAATACCTTATGAGGTCAACGCGCAAACATAACACTTAAAAAAAAGAAGGAAAATGCGTAAAAGTTGATCCTGTAGCAGAAGTTGCAGAAATTCTGAGTAGTCAAACGTTTTTGATGTTGACAATCCCACAATAATAGAGCGGTTCTGGTTATTTAGATTCGGCTAGAATGTACAAAGTTCAAGCTAAAAAATTAAAAAATTAATACGTATATATTGCAAATGCCTATATTTAAAAATTTTTCTTCAATGAAAAATAAATTTATTTTTAAGAAGTAGATGTGCACCGCCATCTGAACAAAGTAACTCGATTGCTTGGCAATTGAATCTCCATCTTGAGAGTCATTATGAAGTGGAAATACCTGAATTTGTATACCACTTGGCAATAATATATAACTCAAAATTTTATTACAAAATGATCTTGGCAGGAGAGATTGTATAATTCATTGAACTTTCTTAGCAAGTCAACTTTTAGTATTTAATTGCCACATGGTTATGATTGTATTTCTTTATTATTACTTAACCTAATGTTTGATGTATAGTTTATACAATGAAAAGTAATATATAAACAAGCTATCTTTCTATCTGCCGAATAATTTATTTTTGCTCGTTTTTAGGTCTTTAGTTTTTCTACATCGTTAGACTGCTTATATTAGACAGTTTTTAGTTGAGGACCACGAACTGTTGGACTTGGATTTTAAAATAAGTGATAAAAAGCACTCCCTCACAAAATTGAACAAGCCTTCAATGATAAAACTAACTTTGTTTTTACCGCACATCCACTGTGACAAATTTTTATGTTACCGAAATCCATCCTATTCTATTAGTACTGATAGCGAAGCTAAACAAAGCAACTTAAAAACAGTAATTTACCTTTTGACTTATTTTTTTGAATTGAGCATCATCATTTCTTACGGTTAAGTAAGCTAGCTTGATAAATTAATTTGATCAACCTGTTTGACGGCAATCTCAAATAAGATACTTGTTTCCAGATCGGTTATTGACAATTCCAGACTGATGAGTCTAGAACACGGACGAAACTATAGTCTCTAGATGTCAAAACCGAGTTGCCGGTATTTTGCAGGAAATAAAATTACGGAATTCTTGCTATCTAACTATAGCATCGTCTGTAGCATCTGTAGCATCGTCTGCATGAAACTGAAAATTTATTGAAAGCAGCGTTGTTTTGAATGAATGCTTTTAGAGCTATGAAACCTTTTTGACACAATTTTGCTCTAAATTCATAAGAAAAATACAGATTTTTATCAAAATCACTTCCTTATTTTGTATAATTTTAATTTCCGCAATACCTTCGACTGAAACTCAATCGAGTTTTAAAAAAACACATACATACTACAGAATAGCAAACTACACTGGTCGACAGTGGTTCACTAACAACAACCAAATTATTATTTTATTATGTGTTCATATAGTTATTTAAATACCTGCAAGTAAAAAAGTCCCACCACGTCTCAATTTTCCGTAATAAAAAAAAATAATTTTTTACTATTTTTTATGATTTTCGCACCAAATGCCTATTTTTGGAGGGAAAAGGAGCAAAATATTAACTCCTAAATTTTTTTGGAGGTGAAGAGAGACTCAAAGTCCGAAATCATGACCACCGATAACAAAAAGGGGGGACAAGGGGAGTGTATCCCCTCAAAATATGCAAAAAATCATGAAAAAGTATCTTTTTATTCTGGTTTCTTTAATATGACGTTTTAAAATTTTTTTCTGGTGTAAAATCAGAGTATAAGACCCTCTCCTATTATTCCTATGCCCAAAAAAATTTTCGCGCTGTAAAATAAAATTAAAAAAAAAACGATCTTATGACTGACGCACGCTAAATACGAGCTAAATACCTGCTTGTACTTTGTATCAGAGGGGGCGGGGGAGGGGACTTTCGGCAAAAAGTGGAGAGTGATGGAGAGGAAAGGGGCCATATTTGGATTTTGGAGATCATTTTACTTAAGAACCAGCCAGAATACGCCGTCTTTCTGAAGACCTGCAATATGTCTCGTATTTAGCGTGCGACAGTCATAAAATCGGTTTTTAATTAGAAATGTTTTTTTTTTACAGCGCGAAAATTTTCTCGGACGTAGAAATCATAGGAGGGGGTCCTATCCTCTGATTTTACATCGATTTTTTTTTTAAAACGTCATTTTAAAACTAGCTGTCGTGGCCGTCACGAAACTTTCTTCTATATCTATCTTATGAATTCCAGTTACAAAATAAAATACGTACTCGCCCGAATAATTGGAGACAGCTCCAATTTCGCAATTATCGTAATAACCCAGCAAATGCAGAATCAATGAGCGAAATTGGAAATCATTGCAAAAGCCTTATTTAGATTAATTGCAAACATTTTATTTGTTAGTAAAAAGAAATTGGCAACAGTAAAAAATTTCAAATCATTGAAAGTTTTCAGCTGTTTTGATAATTAAATAGCGTGAAAGCGATTTTTTAATGAATTAATTTTTCGCATTGTTGACTAAGCGCAAAAATCACCCCACCCTCCCGCTGGGGCGATTGGCGCCAAAATTTAATCGATGCTTGCTTCCATATTGGGTTAGTGTTATTCCAAATTTCATTCAAATCTCAGCAATATTTCTCGAGATACAGTAGGTGCAATGAAAAAATAAGCACTTTTGATTGCTCCACCCCCTTTGAGATATTGACACACAAATTGAATCAGCACTTGCACTCAATAGGGTCTACCTATGGACCAATTTTCGTTTGATTCCGCCTGTTACTTCCTGAGATATAGCAATCACCCCCGAGCAGAACACGTGCGATTGCTCCACCCCCCTTCGAGATATTGACACGCAAATTGAATCAACACCTGTACTCTATAGGGTCTACCTATGGTTCAATTTTCGTTTGATTCCGCCGGTTACTTCCTGAGATATAGCAATCACCCAAGCGCAGAAAACGTGCGATTGCTCCACCCCCCTTGGAGGAATTCGCTAAATAAAGTCAGGTGCACCAGTTCATATGGTGGTACATACGTCCAAATATTTTTGTTCGATTGCATGCAGTAGTTTTTGCTCTAGCGCGGCCACAAAAACTGGTCACACACATACAGACTCACAGACAGACAGACACACAGACAGACATTTTCCAAAAATGGTCGAAATGGACTCAGCGCACCTCAAAACGTGCAAATCCGTCAAAATTCGACATTCGAAAATTTTCACGAAACCAATACTTTCTTCTATATATTAGATATAGAAGAAAGTAAAAACAAGAATCAAAAGATCATTTTTGGCGATATTTTGCTCATTTTGAGGGGGTACACCCCCATAAGAACCCCTTCTTTGCTATTAGTGGTCATGATTTTGAACTTTGAGTCTCTCTTGAAACTTCAAAAAAAGTTAGGAGTTAATATTATGATCCTTTCCTCTTGAAAAAAGTGTGTTTGATATGTCTTTTCAGTTATGTTCAGTACTTTTTAGAAATTCATAACAATGTACGTGCTACAGCTTTTTTACTACTATTTTTGAATTCTACACTGCACAATTAGTCAAAAACAGTTAATTTCATCGTTGTTAGGGAAAAAAAAGTGAAAATTTGTCGACTAGTGCTATCACACAGAAGGAGAAAATGAAAACGATAAACGAGTAACATTCTTGGCTCTCAGCTCTTGTTAAATAAGGTATAGTTAAATAGTTGTTTTACGCAGTCCAAGGAAGGGAAAGTTAAAGTACGAAAGTTGTTATCATTAAGAAACATCCGTTTGTTTTATAAATTGATACTTAACATTTTAAAATCGTACCTCGCTTACCACATCAGCTAATAATTAAGAAAAACGTCCTTTATATTCAACTAAATTTTATTGCTGCTACTAAATTTTATTGTTCAACTAAATTTTATTGCAATTTTATTGCTAAAATTATTGAAACTGTTATCAATGATGATGGAAAGTTTCATTTATCATACTTCATACTGCATTTAAAGTCAAGTTATTTTGCTAAATGAAGAAATGTATAAAACCAAAGATTTTTTTTGAAAATTTAACACTGAAATTCAAATTTTTGTTGAAGGTCAAGAGAAAAATAAAATACCTATTGTGCTTCCGTCACTTCAAATTATGAATCTGAGCTGCACTAATTTACCTATTGCCTTAATTTCGGTCGAAAACTTCGTTACGGTTTAAACTAGGTCGAAAACTTAAAAAAAAAAATCCTCTTAGATATACTCCAAAAGCTACATACCTTTTAAGAATTATTTGATTAAATAACTTAAAGCCTTTTCTGAAAGATTCATTTAATGAAATAAAGCAACCTCTGAGAATCTTTAAAAATTTAAAATAAAAAAAGAGTGAAATCCATTTTACGCACGCTCCGATCAGTCCAAGTAGAGCAAAGAGAATAGCATAAAGCTACATAATGAGATTTATTACAAAATCAAACACACTGGAAAGTTTTCTATTTCAAGAACAAACAGCCATTTTTCAACAACGAATTCAGAGAATGCGCAAACCTTAATTTAATCTTATTTTAAGGATAATTTATTTTTGAGGCAACAAAGAGGAAAATGAAATCTGATCAAAACTGCTAATGCTCTACCATAATGCATTTTATGCGTAAATAATATACATAATTTCATAAATCCATCACCACTTAAAAGTCTCCTATCCGCTTGTTATTTTTATCTTTTTGTTTGTTTTGCTTAGTCAGGATATATTTTGTAAACTACAAGATTAAAAGTTATAAAAGCATTAAAAGAAAGCGAATACTAAATTTACTTCAAGCATTACTTTGCATCATTAATGTAATAACTTTTTAGTAGAGCTTTAAGAATATAGTAATTCTTTAACAGAAATTCAAACACATATTAATTTCTTGTTGTAGATAGTAACACTGTATCACAACATAATTTTATGAAACAAACGTAATTAATTATATAATTACTTTTAAAAGTTACTTGCATTTCGAAAATTTTAAGCGGAAGATTTATTTGCATATTTAATTACTCCCAAGGAAAAAATATTTTTCCCGCATTCATTTCGTTTTTAAATATGTGGCACTTGCGAAAAGCGAAATCTGTCTCAACTACGAGAAAAACATGCAAATCCTGTATCTGAGTTGCAAGTGCTTCACTGGAGTTAGTGGCTCATGTACACATTCTAGTTTTTCATTGCAGATTTTGCTCCTTTTAATTGGATTTTCTTGTCGTTAATTAGGTTTATCTTCATGGGAGCTGTTCTGGGGTCTTGGGAATTTTGTTTTTAATTATATGAGTTACAACATAAGAAACATTTAAAGTTTTTGAAATTATATTTAATACTACTTCAAAGAAGCTTCAATTAAAAGTTTTTCAAAAGTAACAGATTTAGGTAATTTAAGTACATTTTTAGAAATGTTTCCAGCACATTGAATGTTTTTTTTTATCTTTTTGCTGCCACGTGATTAAATCAATTATGTTATACAGTTATGCACTTTTTAAAAGAAGTGTTTCTTCTTTTTTTCATACGCTCTCTCTTTTCTTTCTGAGATTCCGATTTGTTATTTTCGATTCATTTATTTTTTTAACGTTTTGTATGTCAATCACAACGGCAATCTGTAAAGCGGTTATTCTGTTTTGAGAATCTTCAGAGCATTATTTTTTCTGCTCCATAACTTATTTACAGTAAGGGACGGGCTCCACATCAGCAGAAAACTGACCGAAACCGAAAATCCGGGTAATTTCCATAGGAAAACTATTTAATCCATTTTACGTTTCTGATTTATTTTTCTGCTTGGTGCTAACAAAGAGGTGATGAGCAGACGAACAAATCCAATGTAATTTGGCAGAAAGTAGTAACGGTAATTTTCATTTTCAATCATGTCTTGTGTTAAAGCACACATTGGTTTTTTTAATGTATACAGTCAGTATGAGATTTACAAATCTTTCTCTTTTAAACACTTACTAGCTGCGTGGCCCGGCGTTGCACGGGCTTTAATGTAGTGAAGGCAGTTTGAGAAAACTACTCGCCACCAAGGCGGCTGGCCTTTACAGTAGCGAGGAAAATTTCAATAAACTACTCGCCGCCAAGGCGGCTCGCCTTTAAAGTACCAAGGAAAAGTTTAACAAACTACTCCCCGTTTAAGCAGCTCGCTAAAAACCTTTCCTGCATCAAAGAATCAATCAAATTATTTACACATGCTTCCTCAAAAATAAAGACGATGTCAAGTAGTGCATACTTAGCACTCTCCCTAAATAACAAATAAGATTCCTTATTAAAAACAATTATTTCCAAACCGCTTTCTTAATGTAAAATTAATTGCAAAATTCTAAACGAAAAAGTTCTTTTAATATTTGGATCGCAGCCAAAAAAGTTCCTTCTAAAAACAGCTATTGCAATTTTATTTAAAAACACATTTTCAAAATAGTACCAGAGAAAAAATATGTCATTAATAATTAGAATAAAAACAATTGTTAGAACTTTGTTATAACACGTATTCAAAATGACAATGGAAAAAAATAACACTCGTTCATTTTAAAAAGTTCAATTTAGTTAACGTTTTAATTTAAAATCGCAACGGAAAGAAATAAATATCTTGGAATTTTAAATAGTTCAATAATTTAATTAACGTTTTGATTCAAAATGGCAACGGTAAGAAATAAAAGTCTTGGAATTTTAAATAGTTCAACTATTTAATTAACGCTTTAATTTAAAATGGCTACGGAAAGAAATAAAAGTCTTGGAATTTCAAATAGTTCAATAATTTAATTAACGTTTTAATTCAAAATGGCAACGGTAAGAAATAAAAGTCTTGGAATTTAAAATAGTGTAGGGTCAGGTGGGGGAAAGTGGGGCTAAAATCGAGCTTTTTTTAGAAACGGTCTCAAATTCACGCGATTAAGTTTATTTTAAGGAAACTTTTGATGCATTTTATATACATTGGGTTCATATAGATTAAGTATGAGGCAGAACCATTTTATTTTGTTTGATTATTTTTTCTCACTAAAACAATTAAAACACCATGTGTTGATAGCCCCACTTTCCCCCATGGTGGGGGAAAGTGGGTCTAGTTCAGAAATAAGTGTAAATTTTAATAAAAATGTGTAAATATTGATTTTGGCATAAGTATACAATGAAATTAAAATACCTTAATTTTATTTAAAGGTATAAATATACAAAAAATTCTTTTTTACCCGTTATTTAACGAATGAAACAATGTCATCAGTCGTATTCTTTTTACTATCATTCACGACACTGAAAAATTCTAGAATTCTAATGTGTTCGAAAACGCGCCAAATATCGCCAAACTTGGCGACACATGGTGATTTTTCGCCAAATTTGGCGACAAAAATAAGTCGCTAAAAGTGATGCCAACTTGGCGATATCTTGCCAATTTCTCGCCAAGCCCATAGACTCCCATGTTAAACTTATGGCAAAACAGGAAAAACAGCAAGAAAGTAAAATTTAGCATGTAAATTAACAGAATAAGAGCCAATTTTAGCAAAATAATAAAAAATAAGGACATAAAATCATTAAAAAAGCACCAATTTACTTAATATGTGACGTAATCGTAAACCCTGAGGAAAGTTTGGCCATAGACCCACTTTACCCCACCTCAGAAAACACCTCATAATAAATAGTATTATAAACTTATATTTTATTTTGTTATATAGAGCTGATCCTCAGATGTTCTAGTACAAATCTATACCAAAATAAATAGCATTTGCCTATAAATAATGATTCTAGAGGAAAGTTAATAAACACCTAACTCTTACATATCACATTCAATGAGCATAAAAAAACGCTTTGTAAGCATTTAATTTGCTTAGAACGTTCTAAAACTAACATAAAAGTCTTCGCAACAATCTCAATTTATGTCTTTAAAAAAGGATTAACAAAATATTTAAATTAGAAAAGAGAAGATGGGTGTTTTTCAAAATAGCCCCACTTTCCCCCATAGACCCACTTTCCCCCACCTGACCCTAATAATTTAATTAACGCTTTAATTTAAAACGGCGACTGAAAGAAATAAATCTCTTGTAATTTTAAATAGTTCAATAATTTAATTAACGTTTTAATTCAAAATGGCAACGGTAAGAAATAAAAGTCTTGGAATTTTAAATAGTTCAACAACTAATTAACGTTTTAATTCAAAATGGCAACGGTAAGAAATAACAGTCTTGGAATTTTAAATAGTTCAATAATTTAATTAACGCTTTAATTTAAAATGGCAACGGTAAGGAATAAAATTTTGGAATTTAAAATAGTGCAATAATTTAATTAACGCTTTAATTTAAAATGGCAACTGAAAGAAATAAATGTCTTGGAATTTTAAAAGTGCAAAGAATTTAATTAACGTTTTAATTAATATATCAGCTATTTAACGTCGTACAATTACGCAGTTGGTCTTATTGTCTTCCTTAGAAAATTTCGAATCGAATGGTATTATGTTTGATTCTTTACGCTCAGCGGTTTTTGAGGAGTTCAAGCTTCAGACGGAATTTTAAATAGTTCAATAATTTAATTAACGCTTTAATTTAAAATGGCAACGGAAAGAAATAAATGTCTTGGAATTTTAAAAGTGCAAAGAATTTAATTAACGTTGTAAGTCACCACAACTCCGGGATGAAGTTGAAACACATATTTATTGACACTACTACACATATCACACTAATACAACACATATCAAGACATTACACATTCAAAACACTATAGCAGTGGGCCCATAGGCCTGGCGCGTCCTTCTCGCTTTCGCTTCTCCGCTCTCTCTAGATGGCGCTAGCATTTACTTTACTTTATAGGGAAGGTGGCGTTACAACCTCCCTCTCTGGTTCTCCAGACGTCCCGGCGGAGAACCAGCAGCTTTCTTTCGCGGCCTGCCCCTTTTCCGTAAAGGTGCCACCGGTGCCACTGGCACCGTATCCGAATTTCCGCAAGGCAGTAACGCTGACACGTGACAGGTTGCGACCGGATCATTGGGACTCTCTAAGCCTGCGACGACATAAGAAGTGGGCGACTTTTGGGCAACAACCAGGTATGGTCCGTCCCGTTTTGGTACAAATTTAGCCGTTTTCTTATTTTTTCCGCTACTAACCGGGTGTAAGTTAACCCAAACTTTATCACCTGGGCAGAATACCTCCTGTCGTCGCTTTTTGTCATAGTGCTTTTTACGTTGATCTTGTTTCAGTTCGATTCGTTCTCGTACTTCTTTTGTTGTATTTGCAAGCCTTTTGAGGTACGGAGTAATTTCGGGAACGAAGTTGTCATTTTGAATGACTGCACGAATATCATGGTGAACGTCATCGGTCGTTCGTAGTTCACGTCCAAACTGCAAGAATGCTGACGTTTGTCCAGTCGTATCGCATTTGGTGGTGTTCATTGCAAAACGTATTGTTGGCAGTTTTTCTGCCCATGTTGTATGGTCGTCCCCAACTAACATAGCCAATCTTGGTTTGAGATCTCGATTTTTACGTTCCACGGGATTTGCCTGAGGATGATAGATGGGTGTCGGGCTTTGCTTAATATCCAGCAGAAAGCAAAGTTGTTGCATTACATCGCCTACAAATTGAGCACCATTATCTGAGATTATGCGCCTAGGAAGACCGTATCGAAGGATAACTTCTTCCATCAGTGTAGTTGCACACTGTTTAGCTGTGGCTTGTGTTAGAGCGAACAACTCAACCCATTTTGTACTTGTATCCTCCACAATGAAGATCCACTTCTTTTTGTCTGGAGTTTCAGGCAATGGACCAAAGAGATCAATCGATAATGTCTCAAATCTTTGTGAATACACAGGTGTTCTCAAAAGACCGGATGGTTTTTGGTTACTTGATTTGTATCTTGCGCATTGCACGCAATTCTTAACATACTCAGCAATATATTTCCGCATTCCTGTAAAATAATAACGCGATGCAATCTTGTGGTATGTGCCTTCCGCACCATAATGTCCAGCTGTCGGAGCATCATGATACTCTTTTAAAACCTTCTCTCGTTCCTGAATAGGAACCACAAGTTGTGCTTCTTCGCTTTCTGACTCTGGAGCATAGCGATAGAGAACTCCTTGCGACATAAGATAACCACGGCTGGTCCAGTTGGTATAATCAACACCCTTTTCGTTATCTTCGAAACATTCAACAATTTTTTTAAGTTCGTCATCTTTCATTTGTTCAGCTCGTATATCACTAGATTTTCTAGCAGGTATATCAACAGTGATGGAGCAGATCGTGCAACTTTCTTTGACACTATGATCGCACGATGGGCGGGACAGCATGTCAGCTATTACGTTTGTTTTCCCAGGAATATATTCTATCTTCAGATTAAAGTCTTGCAATTGTAAGGCCCATCTGGCAAGTCTTCCTGATGGTGACTTCAAACTCATAAGCCATTTGAGGGGCTGGTGGTCGGATGCCACAGTAACTTCTGCACCCTCTATATATCCTCTGAATTTGTCAAGAGCCCATATGACAGCAAGTGCTTCACGTTCCGTGGTGGAATAGTTTCTTTCAGCAGCATTCAGCAGTCTACTTGCATATTCTATTGGGTGTTCATCTTCACCTTTGCCTTGAAGAAGAACTGCTCCAAGTGCATAACTGCTTGCGTCAGTTCGAATGATGAAAGGATTTTCAACATCGGCCTGTTTTAAAACTGGAGTTGAAACTAGACATTGTTTCAAGGTTTGAAATGCCTGTTCTTCCTGTGTTCCCCATCGCCATTGTACATTTTTCTTGGTCAGATTACTGAGAGGTCTGGAGGTATCTGCAAAATTTGCTATAAACCTACGGTACCACGAGCATGTTTGTAGGAATGACTGGAGCTGTTTGACGTTCTTGGGAGGAGGAATCCGGATGATTGCCTCAATTTTCTCGAGATCGACTTCTAAACCTCTTGGAGTGATCCAGTGTCCCAAATACTTCACTTTGGTACATGCAAAATTGCACTTTTTTCTGTTTGCAGCGAGTTTCCACGACTCCAGTCGTGTGAAAACGGCTTGGAGGTCAGACAAATGTTGTTCAAAACTTGAAGACAGGACAATAATATCATCAAGGTAAGTTAATATATTTACATCTGGAAGTCCTTTCCGGAAATTATCCATCAGTCTCTGAAAAGTTGCTGGGGCATTACGGAGGCCGAAGGCCATTCTCCGGAAGCGATAGGTTCCTAAAGGGCACACAAAGGCAGTTTTGTCCCGGTCTGGTTCATAGACATTAACTTGATGGTAACCGGATTTCAAGTCAAGTGTTGACATGTACTTGGATTGTTTGGCCTGATGAAGAAGATCATCCATTCGAGGCAGAGGGTAGGTGTCCGGTACAGTAACAGCGTTCAGCTTTCGGTAGTCTACACACAGACGTACCTTCCCATTTGGTTTTGGAATGAGCACGACTGGTGCCGAATATGGAGACTCACATTCTTCAATTATTCCTCTGTCTAGAAGATCGTCAATCTCAGCTTTCAGCAATTCCCTTTTTGCTGGCGATAACCTGTAAGGTGGTACTGAGATAGGAAGATGTTCCTTTGTATTTATATGATGTTCCACAATTGGTGTTGCCTCTCCCCCTGGCTGAAAGATAGTAGAAAATTTATCGAGTAGCTGATTAAACTTTCCAATTTGTTCTACCGATAAGTGTTGACCCTCATTACCTCTCAACTTAACCGAGTTTACTTCGGCATGCTCAGTTGACATAGCGGAAGCTGTTTTAAAAGGATAATCAGCAAACGGAAATTTGAACTTATAGTTCCCATGGAAGTACCAACACTTATTAGGAATGTCGAGAACAATGCCCATTTTACTTAAAATGTCAATGCCTAACAAAGTTCTATTTCCTTTGGCGTGATGTAACGCAAAAATTATTGAATTCACCCTACGGTTTTCGATTTCAATATTTACTCTAGCTTTTAGAACTTCAGTGTCTTTTTGTAGTCCATCCGCAAGTGCAACTCTCATCGTTGTTTTTTCGAATAGTGTACCCTCTTCCTGTAGAAGATGAAACAGCTTCTCTCCTGCTATGGTATGAGTTGCACCGGTGTCAGCACAGGCAACCCCGAACAAATTATTTACACTGAAGTGACAAAAGTCATGGGATAGCAATATGCAAATTTTCAGATGGCAGTAGCATCGTATAGAACAGGTATAAATGCGCAGTGCTTTTACAGAGCTTTCATTTCTGTTCAAGTTATTCATGTGAAGAGGTTTTAACGTGATGATGACCGCACGACGTGAATTAACAGACTTTGAACGCGGAATGTTAGTTGGAGCTAGACGCATGGGTCATGCCATTTCGGAAATCGTTAGAGAATTCAACATTCCCAGATCCACTGTGTCAAGAGTGTGCCGAGAGTATGAAATTTCAGGCATAACATCCCACCATGGACAGCGCAGTGGTCGACCGCCTGCACTTAAAGATCGAGACCGGCGACGTCTGCAAAGAGTCGTAAATTCTAACAGACAAGCAACACTGCGTCAAATCACCGTAGAAATCAATGTGGGACGTACAATGGACGTGTCTGCTAGAACTGTGCGGAGAAATTTGGATTTCTTGGGCTATTCCAGCAGAAGACCGACTCGAGTGCCTTTACTGACAGAACGACATCGCTTGCAGCGACTCTCGTGGGCACGTGAGCATATCGGTTGGTCCCTAGATGAATGGAAAACCGTGGCCTGGTCCGATGAGTCACGATTTCAGCTGGTAAGAGCCGATGGTAGGGTTCGAGTGTGGCGCAGACCCCACGAAGCCATGGACCCAAACTGTCAGCAAGGCACTGTTCAAGCTGGTGGTGGCTCCGTAATGGTGTGGGCTGTTTTTTCATGGCATGGACTTGGTCCTCTAGTGCGACTGGACCGAACATTGACTGGAAATGCTTATGTGCAGCTACTTGGAGATCACTTGCAGCCATTCATGGACTTCATGTACCCAAACAACGATGGGATTTTTATGGATGACAATGCGCCATGTCACCGGGCCACAACTGTTCGCAATTGGTTTGAAGAAAATTCTGGACAATTCCAACGAATGATTTGGCCACCTAGATCGCCCGACATGAATCCCATTGAGCATTTATGGGACACCATCGAGAGGTCTGTTCGTGCCCAAAATCCTGCCCCATCAACGCTTTCACAATTATGGACGTCTATCGAGACAGCATGGCTCAATATTCCTGCAGAAGACTTCCAACGACTTGTTGAGTCCATGCCACGTCGAGTTGTTGCACTTCGCCGGGCAAAAGGAGGGCCGACACGATATTAAGAGGTATCCCATGACTTTTGTCACTTCAGTGTACTTTGATGTTCAACATAGTTGCAACAGGTTTCTGCATGGAACAGGATTGCAAACTAAGCGAATCAAATTTAGCTGAATTTACTTTATGAGAAGAGCAGTTCGGACACTTAGCCCTAATGAACCCTTGCTTACCGCAACCATAACAACTGATGGGCGGTCGCATCTCATCAACCACATCTTCTGTGTGAACTTGCTTATTATCTTCTGTTTTGTTGTTTTGTTTACGAGGGTGCTTCTTTTCTATAGGTTGTTGTTTGGGAGGATATTGTTTCTTTACTAAAGTGCGGGCGCTTTCATAAGAATCGAGCTTTTCGACTAACTCGCTTGGAGATATCCAGTCCGCCCAAATATCGATAAAGTGTTCTTTTATATCGAGAGGCACCTTCTTCTTTATTTGATCAGCTATCATTAATTGTTTGAGTTTGTCAAAATCATGTACGTCCAGCTCTTCCAGCCAGCCGTCAAAATAGCTAGAGATATCAAAAAAATAATCCCTCCAGGTTTTTTCTGGATCTTTTTTGTGTTGCGCAAACATTCGTCGGAATCTGTCGCCGGTGAATTTAAACCTTCTAAGTTCTAGCATTTACTTTACTTTATAGGGAAGGTGGCGTTACAACGTTTTAATTAATATCTCAGCTAATTAACGTCGTACAATTACGCGGTTGGTCTTATTGTCTTCCTTAGAAAATTTCGAATTGAATGGTATTATGTTTGATTCTCTACGCTCAGCGGTTTTTGAGGAGTTCAAGCTTCAGACGGACAGACAGACAGACAGACAGACAGACAGACAGACGCGGACAGATTTTAATAGTAGTAATTGCTTAGCGAAAATATTTGCAGAGCAGCAGAAAGCATAAACTCAAATAGCGAAAGCATATTTTAGTTTATGCTTTCAGTCTTCGTTAACATCTCTAAAAATGATATAATTTCCTTGCATTTTTAACATAGAATTAAGATAATTATATTAAAATACATATATTAGCTAAAAAATCAAATTTCATTATAAAAAAGCATTTCTTGGAAATAAAAAGGAGCGATAAGGTTTTTAGACAAAATAAATTATAAGATTACCAAATCCAAGCTCATAAAACATTTGTTTTGTTTTGAAACAACACACAACTTCAACTTTTTCAATACACAACTCTGCTGCTTTCTTTTCTTTAATTAGTTGCAGGAAATTTAATGTCTTGATCAGAAATTCAAATTTAGCATGCTAGTTATTATCTAGTTATTAGCGAAGTTATGAAAAATTGAAGCACCAAAAAAAAATAAATAAATAAAATAATAATAATCAATTAACTTAATTTCTGCAGTGTCAATTTTTCTTATTTTACTAATCAGGTCATACAAACCACAAATGACGCAACTGTTCTAAAAGTAATTGCTTTTCATTTTTTAAGAACAAAAATATTCAATATATATGGCTAAAACCTGCGATTTTTGCTTTTTAATAATTCTGAAACGTGTGAGTTAGTTTGGTAACATATTCGCTGTTCAATGTTACCGCTCTGACTGTTATCGATCTGACAAACTGACTAAGTTTTTTTTTTTTTTTTCCGAGTCGATCGCGCTAAACCAAAATCACGCACGTGGTTTTTTCACTTGTAATAAAGGACTATACTTATATATAAAATAATTTTAAAAATAATAAAAACTGCGTATTTTAGCACGTGTTACCGATCTGAAGACTTAAATGACACACATGTTGTAAAATCACTTTAAAAAATCTTGCCTACAATTTTAGATGCAGAAATGCAAATTTTAAGTTACGATGCGATAAAACATCCCACCAGGTAACGCAGTATCACGTGGTATAGGTGCAGGAAATGATTTTGGGAGCCTAAACATAGATCGGAAGTTATTGTTACCGCTCTGACGGCGGAACTAGGGACACGCTTATTTCGCATCGGCTAGAAAATCAGGAATCGAATTAAACAAAAATAAAGTAAAATATTAACAAAGGGGTAAAAATAGAATCGTTTTTTTTGTGCAAGTGCGTTTTTTTGGGAAGCTAGAAAGTGCACATGACCTGTTTGTATGCTAAGCTTTGCTACTTGGGACACGTTACCGATCTGATTTTTGATGTATAAAACAATATTACCTGAAGAAAAAAAAAATTTGTTATGCCATTAGATGAAATGAAAGCAAAACTTATCTCCTTTCTGGGGAAAATTATTTTTTTAACTAGTTATTGAAATACTAGTGAAAATTGACTTGGGACTCAAATTGACACTTTTTTAAATATTAGCTCTTATTTACATTAACCATATTTGCATCTGTTGCTGCATTTATAATTTACAGAGAACAGGTTGCCTCATATTAATGACATCATACAGATGTATATTTGCGTGTGGTGCCTTATGTTTTGAAAAATGGCGCCAAATTGTCTTCTGAAAATACATTCCTATTCATTCGTACGAAGTATTTCTTTATAAAAAATATCGAAACATTATAATAGTAAACTTCAAAAGTAAACCATCAGTCTATTAGTCACAAAGTGTCCCTCTCATTCTACACTGTAGAGTTTGGGGAACAAAGCATTGTATTTAATCCGTTTAGAAAACGTGTTTGCTAATAATTGCAAACAACTGTATTATACTCTTTAAAATTCCATTTTTTTAATGTAATAATAAATGTACAAAACCATCACGAAAATGCAATTTTAAAAAGTTCATATCAAATGATGTAAAAACTGGCGCAGTTGTACATAAATATTTTGAACTAGATACGCAACGAGAAACAGATTTTATGGACAAACAAGACCTCTCAGTAAACGAGAAAGCGTCTCGGAAAACTATTAAAGAAAATCCTGAATGAAATTTAAATAAGAAAATACTTGTTGTAAAATTAAACAAAGAGCCTGCAAATTTTAATCGACGCAAACAATTTATGCCCGTTTACTTTCGAGATTCGACAATCTTTCTGTGTTCAATGACGGCCAGTGGTTCCCACTACGTAGTAGTGCATCCAGTTACACTACATGTATGCAGTTGCAAGTATGGACACCTTTCTATAACCCATTTATGCCCAGTAGTCTAAAAACGAGACGCTTGTTAGTTACTGCATACAAAAACATGTAATGGGTATATCATTTTATTAAAGCTGTTTTTCTCAAACTAAACAGTCCTTCTTGAGAAAACCAGTTAGAGTTACTATTTGCACATCAGAGTTTAATTATTGACAGCTATTTTCAGGCAAATCAGTCAAGCAACGATCCAGCATGGGTAGCCACAGAAAGTAAGATTTTTTTTTGCGAACTTATTTTTCGTAAAATTAAAGTATTTTAAAATGATTTGCTTAAAATTGATCAGAGATGCCTTCTGTAATGTTACTATGCAAAAGTAAAGTCAAGTAAGGTCGTATTTTGCTCACTTATCTGCCCAGTGTCCCATAAACAGGACGTTGAATAACTTAATAAATATGGCAACGGCGAACTATTTTAAGCCAAAAATGTATGTAAACCATTCCAAGTAAGAGTTTTAGCAGATAAAAATGGAAAAAAATTGTTAAAAAAACTTGGGCATAAATGGGTTAAGTAGCTGTATGCGAGAGAAGAAGGAACAGTGTAACTTGTGGACATAAGAACAGCAGAGAGTTAATTGGAAAAATAATTTCAAGCTACGTGGATGAAGTGTGAATAATTATGAGATATAGGTTTCTTAATCTTAAATCTTTTAAAGCTTTAAAAGTAAATGTATAGTTATAGTCAAGGGCGGATCCAGCTTCTGGCTAGGGAGGGGGTCATTTTCGGAAAGGGGGGGATCAAAAAGCAATTTTGGGACAAAAAGGGGGGGTTGACAATTTTTTCGTAATATAAGTACCAAAAATGCAATTTTTTGCTATATTTTGTCGGTTAAGGGGGGGGTCATGACCTCCATGCCCCCCCTCTGGATCCGCGCCTGGTTATAGTAAGTTATAGTGTGGTGAACTGCGGATTAAATTGTTTTGGATTTTATGTTTTGGTTTTCTTCATTTTTTTCTCTATAAAATAAATTATCTACCATTTTCTCTTAGTTCTCTTACTAAAATATTAAAAAACATTTTTTTTTTTCAGAGGATCTACACGTTCACCTCAATTTTTCAGGAGTTTCTCCCAAAGCTTTTTGTAAACCTTAATTGTAAAATTGAAATAATTATTGGAGTTGTTTAGCACCCTATAATAAAAAATACATTATAGTTGTTAATGAAAGTCAAATATCTAGAATTTTCAAAATAAAAGTATCTGTAAATCAGAAAGACAATGCCATTTGCACACTTTCCTCTAAGTGTTCTTTTGCTCAAAGCTGTGTTACACAAGTTTTAAAATGCAAATGCATCGAATTCGATTAAATTTAAAAAACAAATTACATATGATAGTTTTTAATGCGTCCAGACATTACATTAATCCTTTTTTTTTCTTTCTGTTTTGTTGATAAATAGAAGGAAAACTAGAAGTCACATGTGTAAATACAAATAACATAACTTTGAATGATGTTTATGATTTAAAAAAAACTATTTTGATCAAAGTTTTATAACCATACCAATTCTCTGGTTGAAAAATTCCCCATTTGTGCCGATATCATTAATTCATATTTTAAAATGCAAGTTCATTTATTGCAAGCAAACATAAAAAACAAACTCACGCACGATAATGAAAACGAATTCATAAAACATTTTTTGTGAGGATATCCAGATTATTTTTAGCATTTGCGACTGCATTAAAATCATTCACCTATCACGTAAAATGCAGTTTTTTTTACACACATTAGGATTTTTTAAGTACAGCTCTTGGGAGATAAAAAAACATAGCAGCCGGAAATATTTAATTTTAAGAAATATGATTAAGACGTTTTTTTGAAAATATAAATTAGATTAAGTGAAGCATTAATTTATTGTTTGGAGCATTAATTTTTAACAGCTAACTTAACGTTTAAATTATTTCCGGGCTGTATAAAAATACCCTTCCACATTTTTTATGAATAATGATAATAATATACTTAAGCCTCTACATTCGGATTTCTACTTTTTTAACCGGGATTATATTAAGAACTACAAAGAAAAAGAAGTGCGTTCGTTTTATTTGGAACAACAATAAAAATTGTTTGAGAAAAGTCTATGTTTTAAAGAAGATTAATAAGGTATTAACAATTAGCAAAACTAAAAGGGAGTAAGTGCCAAAATTGAAAATTAAGAGATTTTTGAAACAAAAGGATATCGTATGTCATGGGAAAGAGATGGAACTAGTAGCATTAGTTGGTGCTGCTACAGAGTATGATTTAAAAAACTCTTTCATTAATGTCTACCAATGAATTTTGCATTGGTTTTACTCAAAACATGAAACATTCCATTTATAGTGCTTTGCTTCTCACTGATCTATACACATTTATTGCATAATAACTACTGAAGAAAAAAAAGTTTGTATATATTTATCCTAGTTAAAATTATCTTAGTTATCCCTGTTTAGAAACTAACCTAATGTAACGGTGTTTAGTAAGGTAAAACGAAGATACCCCCCCCCCCCCCATTAAAAAACAATCCATACACGTGTAACGAAATATTATCAAATAACCCACCCGTTTACCAGGGGTATATTTAAAATCCATTATCTTTATTCCTCTTATTAGTTAACTAAGAAGAAAACTCGGGAAGAATGTCTTTAGGATATTGGCACAACTTCTAAGGACACTAATGGTAACTTCAGACGAATGATGTAATGCTAAGGACTAAGGCTAAGGTCAGGCGTTAATGGGAGAGTTAATTGTGTTATGCAACACAACCTACTTTAGTGTGTGCATTAATATGTAAGATGATACACTCCCAGAGCGAGAGTTTACTTCCAATATTACATGAGCTATTTGGCAAATAAAGTACGCTTTATTTTCATAATATGTGTTTCAATATGGAACATGATATATTTGTACTTATTCTAGTGCCAAAAAAAATAATGGTGGTACCATGCTGGATCTTACTGAGGTGGTACCGAAAGTTTTAAAAATAAGAAAAAAAACGCATATGATTCAAAATCTTCAATTTCGCTTGTTAAAAGCACTTAAAATATCCCACCAGTTTTGCTTGCGGCCAAGTGCGAAATCGATAATTAATTTGTAGGATCAATTTCCACGGAAAAGCTTTTCCGTAGACAAATCATGGAGAATCGACAAATTGCCTTTTTTGCTTTTTCTTGGTTTAAAACTTCGCAAAATACTTCGTCTAAAATTTTATTCTTCATAAAACGGTAACTTTTTTATTGGAATGCTTTCCTATAAAGTACATATTTAAGCTTTTATTTTTCGAAATTCTCTTAAAACTTTCAGAGAAACCGGTTCATAAATACCCCATATCCATTCTTCTTGTAAATCGCGTTCGGTATTCACTCTAATCATGTTCGTTATTCTGCGTTGCAAGTTAAGAGACGATATTTTAGTACCGAAAAAAAGAACTCCTTCCCACAACAAACGCCAGCTCTCGGAAATATCCCCATACGAAGCATTTTTGTTCTCTTTTTTCCCCCGGTCGAACATATAGTTTCGGTTTATTCACATACCTAGATTTTGCATGCTAGAGGGTCATTTACTTTTACTCTTCACTCGAAGAGATTATTAAAACCATCTTTCTTCGATAAAATTGCGACTAAAGCATATTCTCTCTCGTCCAATTTTCGAATGAAATCTATATAATGTGCCAATAATTGCGATTTTCGGTCATTTCGGTAATATGAAAACATAAGAAAGGATGGAAGAGGGGTAGGGGCTGGCATTACTCCAATTGTACTCACTGCACATTTTGGATTGTTCAGTTTCATTATATTTTTATTCGAGTGTGTTTAGAAATCTAGTCAACGTATCCATCGGCAGGAAAGTTTCGAGATTTAATATTTTAACTACAGTAGTTAAAAGTATTAAGAACAGAGAACAAGGAAAAAAGCTCTTTCCTTATCTCACACGCATTTCATGTTACTAATTTTACATTTTAAAGATGCAATGAATAAAATGCGACAAAATTCGGCGCATAATTTTAGTGTCATAAGGCGTAATTACGCTACATTTAGTTTTATCAATAAACTTAATCATCTCTTTTGAAGTTCAACCCAATAATACAGCTCTTGCTTATTATTATTTTTTAATCCCTTTCCCTCCAAATTTTACCGCTTCATTTTATTTTTTCTGTCTAATTATAAGCATTTTAGTATCATACTACAATAAAAATGACGTCTATCGGCACTATTAGAAACAATACTGTACCCTTATCTATGCTACAAAAATAATGGAAGATGATTATATTTTGTACACGTTAAAGAGTAAAAAATAAATTAGTTAAGATTTTTCTCTTTTATTTAATTTTTATTGAGATACCAAAGTTGGAAATCTTGTTTTGTGCACGTTTGGTTTAGTTTACAGCAGAATAATTCAACAAGCTAAAATCTTTAAAGCGAAAATCTCTGCTGTTGTGTTTCTAAGTTATTCTAATATATTCAAGCAGCATTTATATTATCTATAATAATAAAAGCAAGTGTAATGTGTCTGTCTGTCTGTCTACCTGTCTGTCCATTTGACCGAGCTCTCCAGCCAAATCTATCGCACGCAGGGACCTGGAATTTTTTACACGGAAGCACAAAGGGGCTGCCCACCAGACCTCGAAGCCCGATTTTCGATTTTTGAATTAGAAAAATTTTTAAAAATAATTTATAAAACTTCTTCTCGAGATCGCTGCTCGCCAATACAATATGTGTTATCGTAAATCCTTACTTCAACGAGCGACCCGATGGTCAAGTGGTTCTGCGCGTCAGGTTGAAGTTCCTGATGGATTGAGATCGAATCCAGGCCCGCAAGGATTTTTTCGAACAGCTGCATGTTTTTTTTTTTTTTTTTTTTGAATGATTTTAATGATTGTAATGTCCTTATGCAGGTACATACCCTCATGGGGATCTACCCCATATTCTTTTATAGTACAAAATGACAGTTTTGGTCGGATCTTTGTTAAAATTGGCAATGGAGTCCTTCGATGCTGTAGAATTTTCTTATGGACGTTTGCGCCATTTTTGGGGGCTTTGAATCGATTGTGGCAATAAATGGTTTTTGATTTGCGGCACTTATATTATTTTTTCAAAAATTATATACACTATCAATTATATTATGTTAATTTTTGTACCTTTATAAAATTCTGTATTTTATACCTTGCATTTACGTCAAATCTATAATAATAAAATCAAGTGTAATGTGTCTGTCTGCCTGCCTGTCCATTTGACCGAGCTCTCCAGCCAAATCTATCGCACGCAGGGACCTGGAATTTTTTACACGGAAGCACAAAGGGGCTGCGCACCAGACCTCGAAGCCCGATTTTCGATTTTTGAATTAGAAAAATTTTAAAAAATAATTTATAAAACTTCTTCTCGAGATCGCTGCTCGCCAATACAATATGTGTTATCGTAAATCCTTACTTCAACGAGCGACCCGATGGTCAAGTGGTACTGCGCGTCAGGTTGAAGTTCCTGATGGATTGAGATCGAATCCAGGCCCGCAAGGATTTTTTCAAACAGCTGCATGTTTTTTTTTTCTTTTGAATGATTTTAATGATTGTAATGTCCTTATGCAGGTACATACCCTCATGGGGATCTACCCCATATTTTTTTATAGTACAAAATGACAGTTTTGGTCGGATCTTTGTTAAAATTGGCAATGGGGTCCTTCGATGCTGTAGAATTTTCTTATGGACATTTGCGCCATTTTTGGGGGCTTTGAATCGATTGTGGCAATAAATGGTTTTTGATTTGCGGCACTTATATTATTTTTTCAAAAATTATATACACTATCAATTATATTATGTTAATTTTTGTACCTTTATAAAATTCTGTATTTTATACCTTGCATTTACGTCAAATTCAAGGTAAAATTAAAAGTCAAAAATTCTGAAGAAGATAAATATATGTTAAACATTAAAGTAACTATTTTTTGTCATTTTCATATTGGTTGTGACCAAAAAACATCATTACAAACAAATAAAACGTATCAAACACCATGAGTGTTGAGTTATTAGGCAAAATCTGCTTTGTAATGTTTTTTTTTTCACTGCGAGAGGGGGGGGGGGGGTATGAACGACCATTAAAGTGACACAAATTTTTAGAAAATAAAGGTTGGATCTCCAATTATCTTGCTTCGTAATTTGAGCCCGCCCCGGCTGTGCAACGGTACGCGATTAGTCATTCAAAAATTAATGAAAAACGTGATCGAAGCCAGGATTTTAAATGGCAAGTTCAGAGGTCAAAATATACTCATACCACGGATTCCTATTATACCTACAGATGTGCAAAGTCAATTCAAACGTATTCAGTTTCCGAAGATTGGCATTTGCAATGACTAACAACAAATCCCAAGGTCAAACGATGTCTGTTTGTGGCTTAGATTTGAGAACACCATGTTTTTCACACGGACATGCTCTCGAGTGGGTAAACCATCCAGTTTGTTTGTGTTAGCTAAAGATGGACTAACAAAAGATATTGTTCACGCTATAGCATTAAGAGATTGATATTGTTTAATAGTGTTACTGTCGTAGTTGTTTAATGATATATAATTTTAAGGAATAAATTATAATAACTTAAAAATAATGTTTGCCTTTTGTTATTTTTATATTCCCTCATCGTTCACAGCGCTCCATGCTTATTTCACGCATATACAACATTCTTACATACATACAATATACACTTTCTACCATACATACATACTTACAATAAGTAAGCTATTTTTTGTCTACACTAGAAATTGCTACTATTGTGATTTGTTGCAATACACACTACTATTCCTGCGCTATTCACTTATCTGCATTTTCTAAATGCACGGGCAACGCCGGGCGGGTACAGCTATATATATATATATAACTTACGTGTCCCTGTGTTTGTGGCCAATGGACTCCTCAGCTACTGAATCGATTTTAACCAAATTTTGTACGCAGTTTGAGTTTGGTCCAACTTAAATGATAGGATAGTTTTTATCTCAGTTTAGGACCGCAATATATTTTTATTGCAAATTATCTATTTAGCTATCAGCTTTTTCTGGATTCTTGGCTTCTATAAGATAAAATCTGCTGCTGGGTTGTCAGTTGCTTCGGAAGCAAAAAGCAATAGTGGTAACGATCAAGGATGTCGAATCGGTTTCTGGCATATTCGTCCCGATTCTCTTAATTTAAATGGTGCGTGTAAGTATTATTAAATCCATATTCGGAAAAGTATTATTTGCTTACTTCTCCTTTACTTAATTAAATTTATTAATGCAGTTTAGATACTTAACATATGCTATTTCGTATGTTTTAAAAATATTTTTCACTCATGTTTAGGTACAAATATTTGTTTAGGAAAATTATTTTAGTGAAAAATATCATACCTTTTTCGAGCTTTGAGTTATAAAATATTCATATTGTTAAATTTTTAGTGATTTAGTTCAGAATTGTATTTGCTAAGCGTATCCATTTCCAGCAATTAATTTACAAATTATCGTTCAACAATACATTTGGTATTTACTATTCAAAAAACAAATTCTTAGGAGGGAAAATGTACTGTGTTATGGTGTGAAGATTAAAATTATTTCTATACACACAATTTTTACCGTCACATTGCTTTGTAACATAACTATACACCTCATAGTTTGCGATTCAAAATTCGACTGTTTCGTAAATATCGTACCTTTTCGGGTTTTTAAGTTATACAATATTATTTTTTTTTTTTTTGTAATTTTGTATTTCAATTGTATTGTAATAAAAAAAGGTTTTACTGTAATTTGTGAACGTTTACCTGTGTAATATGAAAATTTAGAGTGATTTTGCTCAGAATTGTATTTTCTAAACGTACCTCTCTGCATTCATAAGTTTTCAAATTATTACTATTTTAGCTTATTTTTTATTTTTTTTTCCTTAGTAAATACAAATGTATTCTTGGAAGACAATTTGCACATTTATAACCGTAGGTAGTACGGTAGTTCGCTCAGTATATAAAATTTTTAACTAAATCATACCTTAGCCACAGCAATGCGTGGCCGGGTCAGCTAGTATATATATATATATATATATATATATATATATATATATATATATATATATATATATATATATATATATATATATATATATATATATATATATATATATATATACATACACTACTCGTCATTGAAAATGCAACACCAAGAAGGAGTGGTCAGAAATTCATGCAAATTTTACCGTAGACGCACGTCACTGAGTTATGCAAATGATATAAAATGCGCTGCTCTCCGACGCACGTGAAGTAATATATAAGAGAATGAATTTGAAAAGTGGGCTATGTTCATGTTGGTTTTTCTGCCAGACTAATTATCGGAGAAATTTGGTTTTTGTCTCGAAGGATACGTATGATAGGAGGAAATGCCACGCCGTCCTCAACGAAGACACTTCCAGCATATAGACGACTTTACAAGGGGTATGGTGATCGGACTGAGAAGGGGAGGTTGTTTCATACGTCAAATTGCAGCTGATACCCACATGGATGCAAGCACTGTGCATCTGCTGTGTCGGAGATGGTTGGAAAGAGGAAATGTAGCCACATTGAGGGGTGCAGGTGCAGCCAGAGTGACGTCAGACCGCTTGGATCGACGGATTCACCAACAAGCTGTGGCGGACCCGCAAGTCACTTGTATTTCGATTCTGCAGCACGTGCAAGGTACCCTGGATGTTCCTGTGTCGACCAGAACCATTTCCCGTCGACTGGTTGCACTTGGCCTGCAATCACGGCGCCCGCTAAGAAGACTGCCATTGACCTCACAGCACAGACTCCAACGTTTGGAATGGTGCCGGACCAGAGCGACGTGGATGGCAGAATGGCAAACCGTAGTGTTCTCAGATGAATCCCGCTTCTGTTTGTCCAGCGATAGTCATCGCATACATGTGTGGCGTCGAAATGGAGAAAGATCGAATCCGGCAGTAACTGTGGAACGCCCCACAGCGCGACGACGTGGCATAATGGTTTGGGGCGCTATTGCACACAATTCCGTATCACCTCTAGTTCGTATTGGGGGCACTATGACGGCCCAACGATATGTAGATAATGTACTGCGGCCGGTGGCAATCCCCTACCTTCAGGGTCTGCCAAATGCAATTTTTCAACAGGATAACGCCCGGCCTCACAGTGCTCGAATCAGCCAACATGCTCTACGAGGTGTACAGATGCTTTCCTGGCCACCATACTCTCCTGACTTGTCACCAATCGAACATGTGTGGGACGTGATTGGACGCCGTTTGCAGAACCTGCCACTGCCTCGTTCAGAGGACGAACTGTGGCAAATGGTTGAAAGGGAATGGAGTGCCATCCCTCAGGACACCATCCGCAGGCTCATTGACTCCATGCCTAGACGTGTTTCTTCGTGCATCGCTGTCCGCGGTGGTCCTACTTCTTACTGAGCCGACGCCGTCCTCGCTCTAAATTTTGCTTAATTATTTAAAATAAATATCACTTATTGTTCCATGCTGTCTCTGTCTTCTTACCAAATTTCATCAATTTCTGACCACTCCTTCTTGGTGTTGCATTTTCAATGTCGAGCAGTGTATATATATATATATATATATATATATATATATATATATATATATATTCAAAACATTGTTTTAGTTACAGCCTATTCTAAAATATTAGTCTTTCAGATGAATCACTTTACAAACCAAATTTTAATTAAAGAATTCAATAAAGTTTCTTCTTCTAATGCAAAATACGAGAAAATTTATCTTAAAAGAGAACAAAAATAATTCTTTAATATTTATTTTCTACCGTTCATATTTTCAGACTTTTATATTTGTATGTGAATGAAAATCTACTTTCGTTTAGATGACGTACCAGTTGAATTTTTTTACAAAAAAACTACTTGAAAAAGGAATATTATTAAGCTTCTAACCTTATTTAGTTCAGTAATAACGAATTATTACTTAATAGGTGAGTGAAAAGCGTAAAATTCCGCGCTTTTAATAAAAATCATCTCGAATAACATTAAAATAAGCACAATAAAAAAAGAGTTAAAAGTTTCTCCCAGACGCTGTATGAGTTTTATATTAGTTTTCACTTTCAAAGTCATCAATCTCTATATTGTAAAAATTTATTTTCGATGAGCGCAGTATTTTTTTTTTTGAAAACACAACAGTGATCCTAATGAGAATGCAGTCTTTTCAGCTATCAATTTTTCGTTAATTTCGTACTCCGGAATTTTCCAACATTTAAGCAGTCATTTCCGTCGAAAGACACATTTACTTCCGTACTAAAAAGCTACTATTTTGATTTAAAATTTTTGTCCACGTTTTGTAATTACATTATTAGAGGGCAATATGTTTTGCAAATAGAGTATAATACTGTTGAAAAGAAAAGTAAAATAACTTAATAAGCATTTTATTGTTTTCTAGATGTGAAGCGTTTGCTTGTTTTTAACACTAAAAAAGCAAAAAGAAAATCTTGTACAAGCTACAAATGAGTATTATTAAAATAGTCAAACGTTAAATTATAGTTACACAAGTTACTTAAAGAAAATAATTTTAATATGTTAAAAAAAGGCAAGTATATTAAACAATTTTTGATATGATAGAAAAGACTAAATTTCTTAACAGCAGGGCTGTTTATGAAATTGAAGAAACATAAATTTCAGAAGAAATTTCACGTTAAATTAGTTAGAAGTGAGTTTTTATTTGAAGTTCGTATCTCTAGGATACATATTTAAAAAAATCATTAAACCCAAACAGTAATTAAACTGTTAGGTTTAAAAAATATGTGAATTATTAAAGCTAGAGAAAAATTTACAGTTCTACAGCGATAAAATATTGGTCATGTTTCCTCTAAATTTGTTATAAAAATATTTACTTTCAGAGTGATTTTGCTTCTTTTATTTTTTATTTATTTATTTATTTATTTTATTCATTAATTTACTTATTTTTGTAGTTTTATAAATAAAGCTCAATATTTACAGAACTCTTTTACTCTGAAACAATCGCATAGATTTTAAGCAATGTAAAATAAAATATACCATTTTTCTCAGATATATGCAAATGCGTAAACAAATCATTAAGTTCACTGCTTTTTTGATACAAATTGTTTAAACGTCGTGGGCGATTTTCGGTATTGTTTTCACTGAACATATACTAGATACCAAAACCTAATTTCCAATTTAAGAAAGTAAGCAGTAAGAAAAGCATAAGTGCATGCTTTAGTTACTTAAAAAGAAAATAATATGGAAATATTACCTGTTAAGTAATTTATATTAACATATGGTACAAAAAATTTGTGGTTCGGTGGCGGCTTGGCATCATTTTTTACAAAAAAACCGCAAACACATGGAAATAAATTACAATGCATAAAATCAACTTCGAAAAATGACATGGACACCATAAATATCATTAATTCTTAACTGCAATATTGCGTGTTTGAGCCAGAGATATCCAGGCCGATTTATACCGACTGTGTATGTCAAGCTAATGGGTGTAAGATTGTACTTCACAATTATGTTTTGACCACTTAGAGGTTTTAACAATGGTATGGTGCTAATGCATCAGCTAATAGGAATACTATCATACCAAATTTCGACAAGAGAATGAGTGGTAGACTTCGCTCTACAACGAAAAGGCCATTTATCCTGTTATCACCTGAGTTCAATGACTACACATTTTCACATTTTGTGGTTAATCATCAATATATATATATATATATATATATATATATATATATGTTGCATCTTTTTAGGCTTTTCGCCTGCAGCTATCTAAGAAACATCTCACTTTATTTTTTCCTACCCTAGGGGAGTCCCCCTGATGAAGGAACCAGAGTCTTCTGTTAATATTTCGTTATACATCAGAATTTTCAACATGTTTTCGCAACATTTTAACTTCAATGAAATTTTTGCTACCAGTTTCAAAGAGCTGCCACGGGCGCCTTCTGATCTGTGTGGTTATGTTTCCATTCATTTTCTGCTCCATGTACAAAGCTTTACAATTTATTACGCTAAGAAACATTTTCTTTTCCGATTTAACTAACAGTACAACTGTGGTTCAAAATCTTACAATGAGTTTAGATTATGTTTTCGTGGAAATTTGGATCAAAATTATCCGGTGAAAAAAGTCATTCAAAAGCGACAAAAGCAGGATCGAACTTATGGTCTTCGCGTTTCTAGTGCGAAGTTCTATCCAACTGCGCCAATGAATCTTATTCTTTGGATGTTGTCATTGAAGTAATAGATAATAAAAAACAGAAAAAAAAACTTTGTTTTGGACAAAAAAAAAAAAAAAAAAAGACCGTGGGTATATCTTTCGCAATCAGTCGGCACGATAAGCTTTAAAAGAAAGATGTAAATCATGGAGCTTGATTAAGGAATCAGGATGATTTCGCGTGGTGACATAAAAACAGGCTAGAGAAATAATATACACTGCGATGCAAAAGTTAAGACAAAATGCAAATATATGAATAAAAAGAAAACTAATCAGCGAAATGCTTTCAAATTTCTACTGCAATTACACAATATGGTCCCAAATACGTCTCTGGAGTTTTTAAAAATATAACCGAAACGAAAATCGGAAATTACAAATAACTTTTTTTTTTTGCTGTTTCAAAAGTTTAGACAAAATCCAGATTTTATGCAAATATCTCTTAAAATGTGATTGGTGGAAGAAAGGCGGGACTTAATTATTCAAGTATAAAGTGCGGACATTGCTGAATGAATAATCAAAATCCCAAAAGCTTTGTAGTTCTCGTGTAAAGAAGATGAGAAAGTCTGGAAGCCGAAATTTGAAAATGAACCTACCTTAAAATGAACCTTCGTGGAGAGCAAATTTAGATAGCGTATTGATCAGAAAGGACCAAGAAAAATTATATTTCTTTTGGATGAAGGAATTGAAAAAACGGCTCGAACTGACGATTCGCCCCTTAATCCTACAAAACTTCAACTTGGGTCAAAAACAGCACGTGACAGCATAAGTAGATGAACAACTTAATTGGAATGCATAAAAAAAAACAAAGAATTTAGCTTGAGCCTTTTCGGACTGAGTCCCAAACAAGCCAGATTTTAATGGTAAAAGCAGCATTTATTATCATCGTGACTAAAAAATGAATGTTACATTCTCTAATAAAAATTATTAGAACTGGGTTGGCCTGGATGGATTATAATGCTATTAGCGGGACTTGAGAAAAGATCCAATGGTCATATACTGTGCTGCTTTTACCATTAAAATCTGGCTTATTTGGGACACTCTGTCCGAAAAGGTTCAAGCACAGTTCTTTGTTTTTTTTGTGCATTCCGATTCAGTTGTTCATCTACTTATGCTGTCACGGGCTTTTTTTGACCCAAGTAAAAGTTTTGTAGGATTAAGGGGCGAATCGTCAGTTCGAGCCGCTGTTTTAATTCCTTCATCCTTAAGAAATATAATTTTTCTTGGCCTTTCTGATCGATACGCATGTCTGAATTTGCTCTCCACAAAGTAAAAAACAATGTACTACCATACTAGAGCCGATTTAAAAGACAAACAATTAATAAGCTAGGTGCATTTTCAAATTTCGGCTTCCAAACTTTCTCATCTTTTTTACACGAGAACTACAGAGCTTTTGGGATTTTGATCATTCATTCAGCAATCTCTGCACTTTATATTCGAATAATTAAGTCCCGGCTTTCCTCCACCAATCACATTTTAAGAGATATTTGCATGAAATCTGACTTTTGTCTAAACTTTTGAAACAGCAAAAAAAATGTCTTTAGTAATTTCCAATTTTCGTTTCGGTTATATTTTTTAAAACTCCAGACACGTATATGGGACCATATTGTGTACCTGCAGTAGAAATTTGAAAGCATTTCGCTGAATAGTTCCATTTTTATTCATATATTTGCATTTTGTCTAAACTTTTGCATCGCAGTGCATAAGACTGCATTGTTTCACTAACGCTAAGCAGAACTATAATAGCATATTGGTTAAGCTGTATTGAGTTTTGAATTTTAGTGTGAATATGACAGAAAACGCTACGATATTTGTTTCTTGGTTTGTTCTTTCTGTCGTCCACTAAAGTGTTTTTATTATCGCCCAATAAGCGATGCATAGAACAGAGAGTCAAACACAAAAAAATCCGCCGCAAACTTCTCAGCAACATCCCCCCAAGTCTGATCATAGTAATATCGACCAATATCAACCCTTTATTTACACTCTACATTAAATCACAAGGTTGGATCAGCAGGTGTTGATTAATTCACCAGTTCCATTAAAATAATTAAGAGCGAGAAAAAAAAAGGTAAAGATAGCTAGCTCCCTTTTGACAAGTCACAAGTGGGTCAATCTAAAAAGAAATTAAAAATGAGAAAGACAAAACTTTTCCTAATTCGCTCCGTTCGGTTGATGACGGTAAACCACCCTACGCATAAACAGATAAGAGCGATACTAGCAATGATGATGACGCATCATGTGGGATTTGAAAAGATTTTTTTTTTTTTTTTATTTGAAAAACATGGTTAACTTTGGTTAACACGTAAAAAGTATTTAAATTAGTATTGTGAAAAATGTGATAGTAGAGAAAGAAATATACAAAAGTTTTATATTTTATAAATTAGTAGTTCGTTTGTGTACTGCATAGCTTACAAAATGCATGCTAATGTCTGCGCAAATAAAATGCTTACTAGATTTTTTTCTCGACACTTTCTATGTAAGCGAGCTAGCAAATATCTAGCCACACATTACAACTTTAGACCAGTTCCTTTGGAAAGCAAGTGCGAAGAAAGATACCTTAAATGAACAATATTTGAGCCCTTCTACCTTACTCTAAGTAATAAAATATAGTGTCTTCAAGTTGTGATTCAATCTTGATGGGGCGTCTGTATACATAGGATACTTGAATAAAGTTAAATGTAGCAATTACTGAATTACTCAACATGGCATCGGTTGATTTTTGTTGTTTTATAATCGGAGATTATTGATTTCAGCGATCAAAGTTGGAATTTAAAATGCTAAAAGCATTAATAAGCTACTATCGTTAAAGTAATGCAGTTTTATTAATGTTATATTTCTGTTCCTATTTTAAAAAAACATCGTAAGACACAGCAGTTCCCATACCCTCACAGGCAATAGCACACCCCCTCGATTGTTACAGAGAAACGTCAATCCCCTTCAAGTGAAATCAAAAACCACACACACACAATGACATTAATAACCCCAAAGAAAATTAATTGCGCAGTCTATACCATTAAATTTCCTTTATATTTCTCTCTGGTTAACATTTATGGACTATTTTAGATCACATCATAGAAAATTGGATCAAATAAATCGGATCCCCTCTGCTTGTTTCAATGGTTAATACTTAGACAGTTTTAAATTATGTGGTACTAAATTGCCTCGAATAAATCGCATTTTGCTATGAAAATATTTAAATCAAACATTTCACACATGGTCATACACGTAACGCTGTTGTGTCACACAATGTTGTTATGTCACACACGTAATGGAATGTAGTATTTTTCATCGGCAAGTTTGTACTTCAGAAAAAACATATTGCATGGAATATTTACTTTGTGTATGTAGGCACATTAAAAAAAAGACATGGCTCGTTTCACTTTAAAAACTTCACACGAAATTATAAAATTAAATAAGGTGCATCATATCTACGGATTTTCAGAGTCACATAGGTAACGCTATATTAAAAATTGTGGAAAACATTTTACAACAAATTATTATACAATAAACATTTTGCTATTAAAATAATCCTTAATATTTTCGGTTATAATACTAAAGAAAAATTAAAAGCTATTTTAATAACTTCATCGAAACTTTTACTGTTATTTAAGAGAAAACAGCCTTAAAATGTGACACACGTAACGCTGGAGTAGCCCGAAGCGAGAAGCCCTAGTTAAGAGCATGAATATATTTTTGGAGGCATAAAAGCACAAGTTTCTCCTCTTTAAATACACCACAAAAATTAAGTTCCATCCACCAGAAAATGTACGGATTACTTTAATTTTATTATAAAAGGTGTTTTTTGTTTGAGAGATCCTGGAGAAAAATTGCGAATTCTGAAAATCCAATTAGCAAAACAAAAGCCTTACTCTCGCAAAATAAAGTATTTATGTGAACCAGAATTTCATTTTTAATGAGTCAGCTATTTAAAAAGTAAAATTATTTTCACTTTCCTTCTACCTGTGTTTTATAACAAAGTGTAAAAAGCTTAATTTTGTGTAGCTTTTTTCTATTGAATGAAAAAGGGAACGTTCACTTTTGAAGATTAAAATTTGAATGCAAAAATTAAGTAGCTCTCCTTTGCTTTATATGAAAAGCTGACTGCTAGATGCAACGAGAAATGAGTTATTTTTAAACTAAGGAATCTAAAATTCCTTAAATCCAAAGTTTAACTAAATGTTATTTCAAGCGTGTAAAAAGAGACCTGTCATTTTGGAGACTTAGGCATCGAAAATTGTCACATGGCTTTAAACAACTCTAAATAAAAACAATTCTATTTGAATAGACGCGTCATTTGTTGTACAAAACAGCTTATGAAGAACCCAAATACATAGTGTGTCACAATTCCCTGCAGAGTTTAAAAAACTTAATGAAAACATATCACCAATACACACAGTAGCAACTTCGTCTTTACTGATGAAAGAAACACACCAAGTTTTGTTTCACAAATGCTATGATATGCGAACTCTTCGTGGTGCGGCAGTGATCAATGTCTAATGCTTAGTTCACTCGTTTGGTTCACAATCAATGGTCATTCATTTTGAAACAAGAAACAACCATTTTCCTCTATCTTCCGAAAGACATTGCCATTTCTCAACAACAAACGAAATTCCTCGTCATTGGATAGAGAATGAGACGAAGAGGAAAGACAACGGCAGTCAGCTTCTTCCGCGGCCACCTGGTTCTCCCGACCTAACTCCATGCGATATTTTTATGGGGTTACGTCAAAGATAGTGTGATCATGTCCTATATCTTACATTCCTTTAATAACACGAAATTATCACAACCGTATTTGGTACCATCCATTGTATCATACTACAACGAGTGAAATAAGAATTAGACTTTGCAGTTCATGTCTGCCACCTCACGAAATTTTCACGTATTGAACATTTGTGGAAAATCAACTTTTAATGATTCTCTCTAAAGTGAAGTCAACGCTGTTGCTGCATTGGTAATATGTTTGTTATAATAACCCTGCCAAACCCTGGATAAATCAGTGACACACCCTGTTTATTCTATCTCTAGACAACATCATGAAGTTTATGAAGAATATGGACTGAACTCCTTTATAATACGGTTACATTATGGTATTTCCAGAAAAAATGCTCAAATATTTTTGGCTCAGTTATGGACATACGTTATGAGATACGTTCATTACTGCACAAAAGTAAATAAATATTATTTCTACAAATCTTCAAAAATTAATAGCATTATAAGGAAGTAGACTATGTTTTTCATAAAGTTTCTTGAAAAACTATGTTTATTCTATGTTTCTATGTTTTTCATAAAGTTTCATGTAAAACTATGTTTATTCTATGTTTCTATGATTTTCATAAAGTTTCATGTAAAACTATGTTTATTCTATGTTTCTATGTTTTTCATTTCAACAGCAAGGAAAAAAGGATATGACATTAGGGTGGTCACAAGTAACATGGGGAATTTTTTTTTTCAACTAATCTTTTTCGGCACCCCCCTAAAATGTGTCAATGGGCTAGAAAATGAGATTTGCAAAGTTTTAGCTTAATCGGATAATGATAACACGTGCCGCAAAGAGGGTAAGTTAAAAAAAAAACAGCGATTTTTAGCCAAAAATTGTAGTTTTTACTCTGTAAAACCAAAACTACTGATCCTAGAAGTTTTATTTTGATCTCATTGTGTAGGAAATTTTATTTTCTTTAAGTCTAATCTTATTTAAAGTTTTGAAAAAAATGATTAAATATTTTTCAGAATTTTCACAAGTCAGGCTGCAACGCAAATCCTCGAAACTGCAAGTAACATGGGGAATTTTTTTTTTCAACTAATCTTTTGAGACACCCCCCTAAAATGTGCCAATAGACTAGAAAAAGAGATTTGAAAAGTTTTAGCTTAATCGGATAATATTAACACGTGCCTCAAAGTGAGTTAAGTTACGAAAAGCAGCGATTTTTAGACAAAAATCGCAGTTTTTCCTCTGTAAAACCAAAACTATTCATCGTAGAAGCTTTACTTTGGTCTCATTTTTTAGGAAATTTCATTCTCATTAAGTGCTAAAGAGTAGTAAAATGATGTTACATAATTTAACAGTATAAGTATAAAGGTGCATTAGCTTTTGTTGTCATTTTAACTCTTTGCTTTCCGTCTTAACCCCTTAATTCCTCTATTTTAACACAGAAATTTGTTTATTTCTAAAATACAGCGAAAATACCCCTTTTTTAATTGACAAAGTAAATCCAACAATAAACAAATAAATGTAATTGAACATTGTAATGCTTTTAAGTTTTTGCATGAAAATTTCTTATTTTTGATATACTCTACGATTTAACCTGAAAAATGCCAAATAAATACTTTGGACATGATAGCAAAAATGAATGGGATAGCACTTAATGAGAATAAAATTTCCTACAAAATGAGACCAAAATAAAGTTTCTAAGATGAATAGTTTTGGTTTTACAGAGGAAAAACTACGATTTTTGGCTAAAAATCGCTATTTTTCGTAACTTTACCCACTTTGAGGCACGTGTTAATACACTGAAGTGACAAAAGTCATGGGATAGCAATATGCAAATTTTCAGATGGCAGTAGCATCGCATAGAACAGGTATAAATGCGCAGTGCTTTTACAGAGCTTTCATTTCTGTTCAAGTTATTCATGTGAAGAGGTTTTAACGTGATGATGACCGCACGACGTGAATTAACAGACTTTGAACGCGGAATGTTAGTTGGAGCTAGACGCATGGGTCATGCCATTTCGGAAATCGTTAGAGAATTCAACATTCCCAGATCCACTGTGTCAAGAGTGTGCCGAGAGTATGAAATTTCAGGCATAACATCCCACCATGGACAGCGCAGTGGTCGACCGCCTGCACTTAAAGATCGAGACCGGCGACGTCTGCAAAGAGTCGTAAATTCTAACAGACAAGCAACACTGCGTCAAATCACCGTAGAAATCAATGTGGGACGTACAATGGACGTGTCTGCTAGAACTGTGCGGAGAAATTTGGATTTCTTGGGCTATTCCAGCAGAAGACCGACTCGAGTGCCTTTACTGATAGAACGACATCGCTTGCAGCGACTCTCGTGGGCACGTGAGCATATCGGTTGGTCCCTAGATGAATGGAAAACCGTGGCCTGGTCCGATGAGTCACGATTTCAGCTGGTAAGAGCCGATGGTAGGGTTCGAGTGTGGCGCAGACCCCACGAAGCCATGGACCCAAACTGTCAGCAAGGCACTGTTCAAGCTGGTGGTGGCTCCGTAATGGTGTGGGCTGTTTTTTCATGGCATGGACTTGGTCCTCTAGTGCGACTGGACCGAACATTGACTGGAAATGCTTATGTGCAGCTACTTGGAGATCACTTGCAGCCATTCATGGACTTCATGTACCCAAACAACGATGGGATTTTTATGGATGACAATGCGCCATGTCACCGGGCCACAACTGTTCGCAATTGGTTTGAAGAAAATTCTGGACAATTCCAACGAATGATTTGGCCACCTAGATCGCCCGACATGAATCCCATTGAGCATTTATGGGACACCATCGAGAGGTCTGTTCGTGCCCAAAATCCTGCCCCATCAACGCTTTCACAATTATGGACGTCTATCGAGACAGCATGGCTCAATATTCCTGCAGAAGACTTCCAACGACTTGTTGAGTCCATGCCACGTCGAGTTGTTGCACTTCGCCGGGCAAAAGGAGGGCCGACACGATATTAAGAGGTATCCCATGACTTTTGTCACTTCAGTGTATAATCCGATAAAGCTAAAACTTTTCAAATCTCATTTTCTAGTCTATTGGCACATTTTAAGGTGGTTCCCCAAAAGATTAGTTGAAAAAAAAATTTCCCCATGTTACTTGCAATTTCGAGGATTTGCGTTGCAGCCTGACTTGTGAAAATTCTGAAAAATATTTAATCATTTTTTTCGAAACTTTAAATAAGATTAGACTTAACTAAAGTAAAACTTCCTACAAAATGAGACCAAAATAAAGCTTCTAGGATCAGTAGTTTTGGTTTTACAGAATAAAAACTACAATTTTTGGCTAAAAAACGCTGTTTTTCTTAACTTTACCCTCTTTGCGGCACGTGTTAATATTATCCGATTAAGCTAAAACTTTGCAAATCTCATTTTCTAGCCCATTGGCACATTTTAGGGGGGTGCCGCAAAAAAATTCGAAAATTGATTTTTTGTGACCACCCTAATATGACATATTTAGAGTCTTAAAAAGAAGGTATTTTGCGCAACAATTGTTAAGTCTGTTGCCGTTGAATTGCCAACGTGCATTCCCAGGTTTTTTTCTTTGTATTTCTCTCTATGTGTTTGCGCGTGTTGATGTGAAAGAGCGTGTTGTATGTTATGAGAGTGTGTAGTTACTTATTCACACAAAATAGGTTACATGCTTGGCCAATTACATATATGTTTTCTTTAGAAAAACTTATTGCTAACCAAGCCTTGTCGTATTTTTTTAAATGAAAGTTATTAAAAAAATATTAGTGATGCTAATTTAAACCTCAACAATGGACTAAAAAAGAAAATATTACCGTCAACTTGTAAGACTTTGGGGCAGCAGAGGTTATATTGTGTCAAATACATTGTTTTGTAACTATAAGAGGTTAGATGCTGTTTTTATAACAGATGGAAGGTTTAAAATGTAGTGCAAGTTGCTACATTGTTGCATTACTTATTTTAACCTTTTCTCTTGTGTATTGGTATGATGCGTCACAAAATCTCACTAAATGCTGGAACAATGGCGATTTCACTAACAGACATATCACTTTTTCACAAAACAGCTTACAAAGATTAGGCTATGTTAAATTCGTGTTTAATTTCACCCACTTTATGAAGGATATGGTAATTACTACTATATAATGCTGTTAAAATGTGAAGACTTCCAGAAAAAATATTTAAACAATATTGGTTTCTCCATAACTGACGTATTTCGTAAGATACGTCCGATATGAATACAAAAGCCATCATATAAATACAGTTTTTGGAAATCTTCAAAATTTTATCGTATTTTTTAAAATATTCATGTTCTTCATAAAATGCTTTTTATTAAAATGGAATTGTGCAAAAGACACACCATTAGACGGTACATAAAACAAAGGAAAAAGAAAGAAATATGTAAGAAAAGTTCCAATAATTAACTGAGAATTTGCAAAATACATCGAATTAACTTTTTTAGTACATGTTCTTCAACAGCAATGTGGATCGTAAGGAGTCAAGAATAATAAGAATTTGAATGTAATATTTTGAGATATAGGTACATATAAATATTAAAGGTTCCCATATTTTTTAATATGGCAACAAAAAAATATTTATCATACAATTAAGTAAGATAAAATGGCTTTATCCTCCTCCAATGTTCATACAAACATAACGTATTTGTTTTTTTCGTTAACTGTACGAAATTGAATTTTGAATACAATAGATTTCTTTATACCGTCACGGAAGAGCATAAAGTTCGTTCTCAATCTCAAGAAAATAAACTCAATTTTCAAAGTTACTACCAGCTTCCCAGTCTATGTTAATTGCTACTTTTATTTCTTCTTATAAAATGTCTTTTTGCCGGCCACCTCGTCTAGTGGTCAGCGACGTCTGACCGTGATGCGGGGGCCCCGGGTTCGAGTCCCGGCTGGGGCATGGGCGTACTTTCTCTCTCTCATGTCATTGTCCTTTCTGTGTGTGTGAAAGTGAGTTATGAATGAATGGCCTACCCTATAAACGGGTCCTTATGGCATGTGTGTTGAGCATAAAATCGGTCTTCCACCTAAAAAGGGTGTTCTTAAAAACGGAAGCCGTATCCTTACCCCATCCTTCATGGACCTGGTCTAGCTCTGCTGACCAACGGGGGCATGTAACAACAACAACAACAAAACGTTGTATAAAAGACTTATTAGAGAAATTTGTATTAAGAGTGCAAGTATAACTTGCATTAAACTAAACTTTTAGAAACATTCCGATTTTCAAGCAATCACAAATTGCTTATTGTCCTCACTTGAAAATATTTGATAACTTATCATTTTCCAATTAAAGAAGAAATAGTTTTTACGATGGGTTGCCAAGAAATGTTCGCAAAAGAGATATAAATTCGTTTCAAACAATTTATGCTGCAGAGAGTAAGTATTAGTTGGTTTCCACAAAGTCTTTAAAATGTAAAATATTTTTACGACTTTTAAAATGAATAAAAAACTTGAAAAGGTAAACTGAAACCTGCGAACATTATAACTGTTAAAAACATAGAGTGAACACCTGACTGTAGTTCTTCATTTCGAAAACCTTTTGCTATGTCAGAATCGAAATTTAGAGTTTTATGTTTTATAATGAAATTTAATTATTCTTTACCGAAGAATTTAAACAACTTTAAAGTTCAACTAGATAATGTATCACATAAATGACAATAAAGCCACAATTTTAAAACAATCTAACAAATTGATTTCTTGGTAAAAGTTAAACTAAGAAAAATTTAGCCGAATTATTAAAAAACTAATTTTATCCTCGTTAATCTATGTAAACAGTTAGTTCTGTATCTTATATGCAAATCAAGGATTATTTCAAATTTCTGTCTGACGATTTTGCTATGACATCAAATTGATTTCCTGCTTAAGTTTTAATTTAACATTATCCACAAATATGTTCATGCAAAAATCAAAAAGCTTGAAAATTTTAAGATATTTAAACCTAGATTATAAGCCAATAACCAGTGGATAACGGTAACAAAAAACAATACCTATTTAATACTATTAAAATCTGTCCACGTGGACAGATTTTTCTAATATGTAATTAGCTAGTTACATATAAAAGGTGTTACTTTTGATAACATTGATCATCACAATGCTTATTTATTCCTTACTGGCATTAGACTTTGAATAAATTAAGTCAAGATAAGTGAGTCGCGAAATAACAAAAATATTTTGACCTAATTAAAAGCAATAGTAGTGAAATCTTATCGTTATTACGGAATAAATAACAAGGAAATTGTAGTTTACAAACTCTTCTCAAATGATACTTTAATATTTTATACGCACAAGACTCAAAGTTTCATACTGATCACTCTCTTAAGTTAAAAAAAATACTGTCATTTTAAGATGTGTTTGAACACCTTTTGTGTGAAACAATTTTTTCTTTAACTCTTGTACACAGATTGTTTGTTTACGAAAAAATTTCAAAATACCAGCGACATTAGATAATCTTTAATTAAGAGCAAAATCGGCTAGCAAAAAAGTCTAACAAAAGGTTCTTGAATATTAAGTTTTATGTAAGAGCCGATAAGAAAAAATAATAATGAATAATTTAAAGGACATACTCTCTAATGAAATGAGTATCCGTAATGTTTTTTAATCGTAAACATTGAAAACATCTACTGAATTTACATAAATATAATGAAACTCTAATAAAATGTAGATATTTTGTATTTGCAAACTATATATTTTTATTTTCAGTGAACTTTTTCGAATGGAAGGGAGGCGGGAAGGGGGGGGGGGTTAAAATGAAGTTCTGTATTAAATAAATTTAAAGGGCATATTTTTGTAGTAGATGATGCAACACATCGCTGTTGATAGATACACATTCATACGGTTTATTCGTAGTAATCCAATGTTATACTATCTATGTAGTACATTTAAGTTTTTCATTCTGGAATATGACTGAATATAAATTGCATAAAGTATCACACATAAATATCTTAATTCTGTGATAGAAGCATAACTAAACTATTTTTGGCTAATAACTACCTATATCATGTAATTCTGACACGTAAAAAAAATAAAACGGGGAAAATGCACAAATGAGCTGGAATTCAGCATACACGTGTTTTGGCGTTACAAGCAATGCTCTTCTCAATGCAAATAATTTGAGTTTATAGATGAAAAGGCAGTTTGCAAAAAACTTGATGTTCCGACACGGTTTTTTTTCCTCTTATTTTTTCTTTTTTTTTTTTTTTGCTGTGGAAAAAAAATTACTCAGTTCTACCAGAGAGGTGCTTTTTTTTTAAAAACCATCAACAACTTGACTTTTGAAGCTTTATCGTCACTAGAAACCAATATGAAAGCCAAGTTTCCTAAAGATTTTGTAGTAAATCTGTTGGGTTTTTTTTATTTATTTATTCATTTTTATAGTATGGACTCAAGGGTAATAAACTTTATGTCCTGAGGGGAAAATCAAATGAGCATGTCTCACAGTATGTCAGCCTCAAGGTCAAATACATTTCCGTACATCAACTAGTATCTCATCCGTCAAATAGCCTGTTGTTCAAAGAGAATTACGTTGCAAATTTATTTTTGGTACGAAGATTTTTTCTGTGGTTCGCAATCAGTTCTTTAGCTCATACAAGTAGTTAGACAATGTTGAATGTCTTCTTAACGCTCACGCTTCAAAACAAAAAAAAAAAAAAATTGCATCATTGAAAACAAACATTTAAAAATAAGTTATAATATAATAGAATTAATAGCTCTCAGAATAGCTCTGAACCTCTTCAGTCTCGGCGTTGCTGACATGATATGCTGAACAAATTGACAAAAAAGGTTAATACAGTAACCACCTCGTTATATCGTGCTTGTCGGGAGACAAACGAGCGCGATATATCCGAACAAGCGATGTAACCGAAATCATACAAATTGACGATTCAGTTAATAAACAAATTAATGAAAAATGCACCTACAAAAATATTTTAAAGATAAGTCCAAAATAGTATTATATTTAGGACGATTTTCTTAATAAAAAATAAAAGAAAATTCGTCAACCAAAAAATACATGCATGCTTATCGGGAAGTGTCCGTATCTTTAATTATTTGTGTAGGAGCAAATCATTACTCATGCTGCTGAACTTCTAAAATAGTGTTGTTTTTTTTCATATGAGATTATCAGTATCTACATTAAATCTTCCTTCATCTGATTCCGAGCAATATTATTTTAGTATCGTTCTCTCTTGAAGACATTAATTTTCTCAAAGATAAAAATTGATACATTTTCTAAAATTTGTTCCTGTCCTTTTTTGTCTTTTTAGAACCATTTATTTTTTTTAATCACCAATTATCATCCAAAGTTCGGGCTGAGGAGGGTAAGTACAAAGTGTGTTATTTCTATCATATTTAAAAGCGTCTAACTTAATCCATTTATGCCCAGTAGCCAAAAAACGGGACGCTTGTTAGTTATTGCATACAAAAACCTTTAATTGGTATATCATTTTACTAAAGCTGTTTTTCACAAGTTAAATAGTCCTTCTTCTTGAGGAAACCAGTTAGAACCACTAGTTGGACATCAGAGTTTATTTATTGAAAGCTATTTTCAGATAAATCAGTCAATCAACTATCCAGCATGGGTAGCCACAGAATGTAAGTTTTTTTTTTTTTTTGAACTTATTTTTCATAAAATTAAACTATTTTAAAATGATTTGCTTAAAATTGATCACAAATGCCTTCTGTAATGTTACTTCGCAAAAGTAAAGTCAAATAAGGGCGTATTTCGCTCATATATCTGCAAAATATCCCATAAACAGGACGTTAAATAACTTAATAAATATTTTAACTGTTTAAAGCCTAAAATGAATGTAAATCATTCCAAGTAAGAGTTTTCAGCAGATAAAAATTGAAGAAAATTGTTAAAAAAACTTGGGCATAAATGGGTTAAAAGAAAATTAGTAACACGTCTTGAAAAAGAAACCTCTTTCAACGGGACGGGTAATTAGTAAAATATAAGAACAAGTACCATTAGCAGGGACGAAAAAAGAAAGCACTACAACAAAATGAGGAAGAAAAGCATTGCATTGCGCTTCATTAGAAAAAAACAACAAAGCGCAAAATATGTAATGAGAAATTAGCTCATATCTCTAACGAAAGTTTTAACATATGAATTTCAGGGTAAGGTTTTGCAAAATGTAAGCTACCGCTTACAGGCCCGAAAAACGGGCAGAATTACGAGCAAACACCGACATCCCGATTGCGACATAAAGAGACAGCACTTTCATTCTTGTTTGGGCTGAGTCTGGAACAGTCATTATCGAGCAGGAGGCAGATTTCCCCCTCTGATTAAAGCCAAAATATCCAGATTAGTTACATCTACCAGTGTGAAGGTAACTTCAGGTTTAAAAAGACATGTGTCTCCAGCTTGGTCATGACTATTTCAAGCAGATTATCTCCACACAAGGGTGAAACTGCATTTTCTGGATGTTGTAATTGGGCCGTCGGTGTTTCATTGTAAATTAAGAAACTGCCCATTAGAAAAGAATTATATTAAACGTTGAGTAATGGAACACTATTGGAAAAAATTAAGATTTAAATAAAAATGTTTTATCTTTGACACATTAGTTTACTGTTAGTGCAATATCATTTAAAAAAGACATTAAAGGTAGCTGTTTCGTGTTTTAACTAAAACTAAGTATAAGTTTCGGTTGATTTAATGTGTTTTATACCATCGATAAAAAGTTTAATGCTTACAAAACATGACTTAACATATAAAAATTCTCCAATTGAAATGTACTAAATAAGCTAAGATATTAACTTTCATGTAATAATCATTTATCTCTTTCAAAACTTTTAATGCTGCTTTTGAAAAATATTTTTAAAATATCTGTGAGAGATACACATTTTGCATATTTTTTTTTTTTTTTTTGCGTTTTTATAGTATAAGCAACAAGTGCTTTCGGAGAAATATTAAATACGAAATTAATATGTAAAAAAGAGCATTCGCTTTGCTACGCTTAAAATTTCTTCCTACTACATTGTTTGAAATTATAATTCTTCATAACTAAACAAAAATACCATTTGAAGGGCCAGGGGGAAAAAAGATGAAAGTCACTTTTTCGTCAATTTTGAGATATTAGCGCTATCTAGGGGCTATGAAGGACTAGTATCATCTGGTAGAACAACAAGGTAAAAAAAAGATGAGAAGCAACCGAAATGAGCATGAAAACTCGAAAAACTACATAAGGAGCTACGAGAAATCAAACTTTGTTCTTCGTTTTTCTCGAAATCACTTTTTGGTCACTTTTATCTTTCTTCCCACTAGCCCTTCATTTATTTTATTGGGGAAAACAGTTCCATTTTTATGTAAGCAAACACATTTTTTTAATTCTTTGTTTCTTACAGCACCTTCATAAAATTTAAATATGATAATAGTGAATTAGTTTAATTACTATCCCTTTTCAATTTTATTGAATCTTAGAAAAGACGTGTTTCATAAAGCTTTAGAATAATTTAAAAGTGTACCCTTTTAGGTTTGTACAAAATAGGTTTATAGGAAATACAAATTATTGTAAAATAAATGGCTATCATTTTTAATTTACTAAGAACATTAAGCTGTGAAAATATTAACAAATTTCAATTATTTTTTACAGTAGCCAATAAAAAACACTGTTACTCACCTGTGTATCATTGTAGTACATCTGCAACTTATATCCTTGTATGATATTTTTCTGGTTGATATGTTGTATTGCCAATTCAGCTGCCTTATATTCATATGGGCCAGTTTGAGGATAATCTCTGCAATCTTCGCCACTCATCTCAAAAAGACCATGAATGTAAATCACACCTTCGTCACCTCTCCGTTGGAAAGGGTTGATATCTTCCAAACTAAAATCATTCTTTGAGATCGTATTCACAAAATCCACTTCTTCGCTGGAAATTGTCTGGGGCTCAACCGTTGATGAAATTTCCGTTGTTGAGCTGTTGGTGATATTTTCTTGCGCAGTTTCAAAGTTCAAATTCCATAATAACTTTCTCCATAACTTCCTGGTGTTTGGCAAGCTACGTTTTTGGAAATATTTCTGATCCAATATCGGTAACTTATCAGTTCTCTCTGCGATTTCACTGTTGTGTACATGAGTTCCACGCTCAAATGCAGATTTTTTCATAACACATTTTATTAATTTCCAGTAATATAGAAACAATTGAACGGAGTTTCCTGTAGAATCATTTGAAGAGTGCTTCACTCGATCACTCTCAAAAAATACCACTGGCGTTTTGATGTGTTTTAAAATTTTGTTAAAAAATCGGAGGGATTGCATAGGATATGACAATACAAAATCATCAAAACAGCAAGCCTTTTGATTATGTTGTATACACGATAAAACAGCTTCATCAGTAGTAAAAGTATGTATTGGCACAATGACTGGTGAAATTCCTCTTTCAGAGAAAAATTTATCAATGTCCCGATTGGATATCATGCAGAAAATGCATCTGTATTTTAAAATTGTAAACCAAGGTTCTGCTTCGAAGTGACGATTTTTACAAGATGAATAGCAATGAACATGTAACCAATATGATGAATTTGTTGAAAAAATCCCACTTTCACTCCTTAATAAAATTATGGCATTTTTATGCGAGGTATAACAGTTTTTAAGAAGAGTTAAATTAGTTTCTTGTATAGTTATAGAAGTCATTTCTGAAGTATTACAGACCAAAGTTTTCTCTAACACTGATTTGCTTAATTTAATGGTATTTGCTGATTTAATATAATTTTCTTCTATATCTCGTATATCACATTCCTTTCCAATTTCACAGAGGACAGTACTTATCAAGAAAAAAATTTGAATAATTTTAATAAAGGTAATCATATTTGACTGCGTACTTTTAGATTCATCAAATTTAGGATGATAATTTTCAGATTGGAACATTTATGTAAAATATCACATCTCAGAGTTTCATCCCGCGAAATTTTTGATGGGCGGAGTGATTTCCTTTTAAATGCAAATAGCTCGTATACAACAATTCAGAGCATATGTAAAGATTTAAAAAGATATTTTTCTATAATTGATATTTCCTCTTACAGGAAGCTCAGTGTATCGATATACTTTAGAAAAAGATATGTAGCACAATTGTTATAAAATTGCATTGGTTGAAACTTTGGAAAATTTTACTTACTATAGTTTTTTTTTTTCAATAATTACTAGAACATCATGTTTTGCTCTGACGTAAAATAAAATTGATATTCTCTAAAGTTTGAAAAGTTTCATTCTATCACATTACATTAAGACAATCTTAAGTAATTAAAACATTAAGCACTAGAGTTTTACAGTGTAGTAATAAATCATTTTCTATTATTTATAGTGACAAACTTATGTGGTGCTTAACTTTTGTGCGTGAAAAATATCAATGTTTGTAAAAATCGTAAGCTCTAAAAGCACAACTTCAATTTATTACATCTAGATTTTTCATTTCTTCTGTGCTTTATATATGTATACGAAAAAAATCATTTTAACACATTGTATTTTTTACTCGAAGACGGCAAAAGCTTATTATATAATGTCGCAAAACAAATGAAATTGCATACATAAGTCTTTTTTTGCGTTTCATACACAACTATATTTTCAAAAAAGTAAAAAGCACATTTTTACTCTGAATGATTGTCGATTTTTCTATGAGAAGATTGTACACAAATCTTTTAAATGTTCAGTTCAAATTTAGTTTGCAAAATTAAAACTATTAAAAATAAGAGTGCAATTAATAAATATACTACTTTCTTCAACAGTACGGATATATTTTTGTGCATTTTGAACTTGGTGCAACAGATACGTACCTCAAAATTGCTGATAGTTAATTTTAGTTAAAATGTTCCATTTGATGTTTCCTTTCGAATTAAATTTTAGGTATCCAGCCTTTACTTCGCCAATTTCATTTCAAAATTCGACATTTGCATAGCAAAATATAAAAATCACATTAAGATAAAATTAAATTTTTGTACATGCAACAGCTGACAAAAGAAAGTGAACAAAGCATTTCTAATGAGAGCTATTTGAATTGATCGACAATGCGTTCATTAGAAGTGCGTGCAACTCAACATGCACCGCGCACCTAAAGGAAAAGCACGCGGAGAAATCGAAACGAACTTGAAAATTGTTCTCCCGCCGTCGACGGCAAGCGTCCAAATGAAGCACAGCTGACGTCGGAGTCGACTCCGGACAGCGCCATCTTGGGACACGAAACAAAACTACTTTTGCCGGATCGAAGAAACGGGAATTTGGGCAAGTTAATGCTAGATAGGACTTCTTCTCTTTGAGTTGTGTACTAGCAGAAAGTGCGCTCGGAAACTATTGACGTCAGCTAAAGTACATATATTTAGGGTGAAATATTCCGGCAAAAGGGGAAAAAATTAATAATGACACGTGACGTGCTAGAGTTTCGCAGAACTCGCACTTCTCTATTATTCTAGAGTAAATCTTCAAACTGAAGAATAAATATTCTTTCATCCCATTTTCATTTCTAGTGACTTATGGAAATATATTTGCTTACAGGTGCAATTTTGGCATTATATATACATTACTATATTTTATCGTTCGGATCCAAAGTTTAATGCTATATTACGCCTTTGCTTATATTTATTTTATAACTTGGAGGAAAAACAAAAAAAAAAAAATAAATAAATAAATAAAACACACACACACATATTTTACCCGCTGTTCCTACCGTAGCCGAGTAGGGACATTACCTCGAGAAGAATTTACTTACACCGTCAGATTTTTGAGGAGTTGTGAAAAAGGGGAGCTTGTGTGTGTGTATGTATATACATTTTTTGTGTGCCTATATATATATATATATATATATATATATATATATATATATATATACTGTATGCGTGTGTGCAATTGTTATCTCTCTCTCTCTCTTAATGCTACAAAATAGCCTAAAAGTTTCTTTTGTGGAACTCAATTGCAAGAAAATAATGAAACAAAAATGTTACTTATCTACCCTCACCCCCTCACCGAATTATGCGCTCGCGTTTTAGTAAAGAGTTCTAGTAAAATCATATGCTGCAGCCGTTCTTATCTTTTATGCTTAATTCTTTAAATTTTCTATAGGAGAGCCCCTTGAGCACTCATATGGGAGTCTCGAAAAATACTTTTTAAATTCAAATTTCCAGTTGTGCGAACAAGTAGCCTGATGCTAGTATTAGAATGCGTGCAAAATTTTCTTGATCTGTATTAATATCCTTAGTTGACCCTCCGAGTTTGAGCCTTTTATTATGCAAAATTCGTTCATTCTTTCGTTTTTGCAATATATTATCTCAAGAAGTAATTCGACTCCCAAAGGTAGATAAGTTACTTAAGTTTGTTAGTATGTGTGAAATATTTTTTAAAATCTGAGTTGATATCTTCGGTTGCCTCAGACTGTTCATTTAAAAAAAACCTTCATTTTATCTATATACATAAATGACTACTTTTTGTATGTATGTCCGGGGAAATCTTCCAAACTACTGGACCGATTTTAACCATCTTTTCACCGTAGATGGCTACAGTAACAGGGAGCAGGATAGGCTATAATTTATTTCTAAAAAGCTTAGTTTAAAAAAGTTATTATGGAAAATAGTAAATTTCATGTCATTTTCCCATTAAATGATTAAATTTTCAACCCATTGTTGCAAAACTTGGTTTCCTCGCAACAACCGTATTAATAGTAATCACGATGAAAATTTTGAACCAAGGCTTCTCTGGATTAAGAATGAAATTGAATACTTTCTTAGGATATTTACATTCATTTATGCCTATGCCAACAAGCGCTAACGGAGCTAAATAAAAAGGGAATTGATCTTGTTCAGAGCTAGAAAATTGAAAGTGTTCATAGAAAAAAAAATCTGAATTATATAAGATGTTTTCACCAATTGGGCTTTAACGTATTAGCAGAAAACTCTTTTTTTTTTTCTATTCTAGGAGCTGCATAGTTTAAGTTTAATACAGCCTGTATTCATGTGCTTAGGACACCAGACAGAAAAAATAGCCATTGTTCACAGAAGTAGCCATTTATGTATATAGATGTGCACTTTAATGTTGAAAAGCTCATAAAAGAGTTTCACTAAAACACCGTGCTAAAACAGATGCCCGGGCAGAGCCGGGTACCCGGCTAGTATTGTTATAAATGCATATTCTTCTCAAGGAAGAAATTTTAATCCTTATATCTAATAATGTCAAAACGTTGCATATGGTATTCTGAAAGCGGATGAAAATTTTTATTGTGGTGGGCAATGACTTTAGTTACCTCTGGAGCATTCACTATACAAAACTCGTTAACTTTTTTTTTAATAAGAAAAATTCCAACACTGCTGAAAATTTGTAACTCTCTAAGAATACTATATTGACACTGAACTCATGATTACAATTTCTGATGAAAAAAATATAGATGTTTAGAAAGCGATAAAATTAAATACATGTTTCATAATGTTGTAAAAAATTGTAAAAAAAAAAAAAACAGTCGAAAAGTTTGTACTACGAAATGACTAAAAAGAAAGAACGTCTATATAGTACAAATAATAAACATTTAAACTGAGATAAAACTCGGAAAACAGCTGTTTTGTGGCTATCCAATACAGGACCCATCATCAGTGCTTAAGAAAGAAGGATGGATCACCAATCCGAGAAAAAAAAAAAAAAAAACTCAACTCTACGAAAAATAAAAGACGAACGAAGTGTATAAACTACATGTGACGGGAACTGATAACTGTTTCGACATTAGAACATCGAGGACATAATTTCTCAAAAAAATATCATGGATAAAATTGCTTTACATAGTTGGTACAATCAGCGAAAACGGGTGAGCACTTTTCGCTATCATTAGTAGCATAAATTCGCTGACTATAGTTGAGCACTGCTTATAATGTTGTCTGCGAAATCTGTCGCTTTGTATGAAATAGTACTTACGCACATTTTACTTTTCTGCTACTTATTCACCATTCATTTTTATAGTATCAATCTTTTTATATCTGAAAATGTTTATCGACTAATTTTTGTTTTTAGGTATCGTTATTACTACACGTTAGAGTTTCTTAAAGTGTCGTTCATAGAATATTCGGGGTTAGCGATGCAAGTATGCTAAAACGTGTAAAATAATTAAAACTAATTGAAATCACTATGTAGCTATATTGTTGCTCAAAAAGCTTATAAGCGAATTGTAACCAGTTTTAGAAAAAAGAAAAAGGTACCGTAAAATGGGGTGAATCGGAACACTTTTCAGCTTAAATTGTAAAAAAAAGTAGTTAAGAGATTTTTTTTTTAATTTTATTTTTTGGGTAAAAACTTCGGTCTTGCTTTGCTTTTGATACTCCAAGTAAAGACAAAACATTTCGATCAGTTATTATTCATATATATAGGAATTTAGGGGTGTTCCGAATCACCCCGCTGATAGGGGTCAATCGGAACAGATGTTAAAATTTTTATATTTTTCAATTTAACCTGTAATAGGTCTCAAAACCATGAGTAATATTGATGGGGGAGAACAAGAATTGATAGTTACTGTCAAATAAAAGTTTATTTTCTATACCAGTAAAGGTTTATAATTTGTCAGAGTTAAAAATAATTTTGAACTTATGAAAAAATAAAATTCATTTTAAGAAATGCTTTTGAATTAAAATACAAAGCTTTAACATAAATTGAAGTCGCTCATATCGTCCACTAATATGTACTTGGGCTTAAAACTAGCAGTTGTGGCTTGACTTAAGTTTTTTCACAACATCTTCTGGGATTAATTTTGCCTTTTTTTTTTTTTTTTGCTTTTTGTTTCTTGAAATTTCTGAGTTTTAGGGATTGTCCTGTAAGATTTTCCCACTTTTTCATCACTGTCTGGACTTTTGCTACATAAAGTCTGCATGACTTTCCCCCATGTATTTTAAGTAAAAAGAAGCTCCTGGAGCAAAAAACTTTTTAAATCTGCAACTTTCTGTCATTCTAAGATCTAGTTGCTTACGAGAAGAGATAAACAGTAATAAACCCTTGTTCTTGTATCGACTAGAGAAATTGGGGCTAGAATCTTGATTTTTCAAACAGTTTCCTTTAAATAAGTTTGAACTGGAACAAGAGAACCAAGTGTTCCGATACACCCCGCAAATTTCTTTATGTCATTTTTCAGTATTCTTCATTTTTATGACACAATTTTTTAAAAATGTGAATTCTAATGTGGTATTTAGTTGCTCAGATACATGCATAATTGAAACATACCACCCTTAGGCTTAAATTAAAAGAAGGTTTGTACTTGCATATGAAGTTTTGCAGTCTATGAAAATGTGATGTTTTCTAGCATTCCGAGTGCATCCCTCCTTATAAGCCAGTAACGTTGCCAGAATGACAAAAGTAGTTTTTTCCTACTTCCTATGATCTTACCTTTCTGAAAAAAAATCATGGCGAAAAATACCCAATAGTATATTTATGAAGAATTTCTTTGTACGGTCGGGAAGTTTTGTTCCGATTGACACCGCTGTTCCTATACACCCCATTTTACGGTACCTATTTACTTAAACACCCTAGGGAAAGGGGGCACTGAACCCCCTCAGAACCCCAGATTTTAAGCTTATATTGCAAATACTAACATGTTATTTTTGGCTTATATATTGATCGTAAAAAAAAACTAACATTGTGTTTCTAACCCATAATTAAACACATTTGTACATTTTCGTGCCATATAAAATCGTCATTTGTCTATCAAACTCATACCATTATAAATAGGGTGTACCGGGACAGTGGAGTAAGGAGAGAATTTTTTTTTCGATCACACCAAGACATTCTACATTAAAGTACGGTCCTATATTTTTAGCTGTTGATTTCTTTTTCAGAAAGGTAACATTATGAGTAGCAGAAGAAATTGACTTTTGTTATTTTGGTTACACTACTGGTTCAAGAGGAAAACTGCACGTAGAGTGCTAAAAACATCAAGCTTTAACACTCTGTAAAAGTTTTATTTTTAGACCTTTCAACGTTAATATCAATTTTAATCTTTCATAAGTTCAAAATTATTTTCGATTTTTGACAATTTATACGGTTACTGATATAGAAAACAGGAGCTTTATTTTACCATAATTATATGTTCTTGTTCTTCCCCATCAGTGTTATTTTTGTTTAGCCCATCGAGGGTTAAATTGAAAAAAAAAAAAGTTAGTATGTGTTCCGATTCCCATCAATCAACGGGGTTAATTCAAATACTCCGAAGAAATGATATATACAGTCAAGCCCGATTATTAGAATATCGGTTAAAAGAATATCCCGCTTAATATAATGCATTTTCAATGTATCAAACTACTACAATACATTTTTTTATCCCGGATAATAGAATATCCTGCTTATAAGAATATCTTCTGTGGCAAAATTACTATTCCACTGATCGGGTTCGAATGTAAAATAAAAACTGTATTACATGTTTTGTTTTTGCTTAGAATATCAAGAACAAAGCAAGACTGAAGTTTTCACCCGAAAAATCAAATTGAAAAAACAATTTTGATTACTTTTTATGATCAAGACTAAAAAGCGTACCGATTCACCCCATTTTACTGTATGAAACATTAACTCGCTTAAACAAGGTTACCATTGTTTTGTTCATAAACACCGATAAGTTTGTTATTACTAATATACTTGTAATTGAAATAATCTGGTAACATTTACTCCTAGATATTGATTTTTTAATCAATTTTATTACCATAACCCAAAATAACGTTAAGTAATGAAAATTAGACGGTAGCCATAAAAATATGTTTTGAAAAATGAATATATATATGTAGATCAACAAGTAAATGCATAAGAAAATAGTTAAATATATCATGTGAAGTTTTTTTTTAATGGAAAGAGACACGGACTTGTCTTTTAGGACCTTTCCTGTGAGCAATAAATGATTAACAACAGCTTTTATCACTACATATTACTGGCATTATTTTACCGTTTTTAATTCTAAATGTTATTACCAAAAAGGTTAAGTTTTTCGTACTTACGAAAAGTAATATAACAAAATTAAAAAATCAAGAATTCATATTATGGTATTTGTTTTAAAGTTAAACAAAACATGATCAATTGGTTAGACAGGCATTCAATAAATACTTCCCCTATATAATTCAACACCTCTATAATTTTCAAGTAATATAGTGATAAAATTTATTGTTATATCGACGCTCATTTTTTTTTTTTTTTAGAATATAAATCAATTTAAACATAGATACATTCTTTCCTTTTTAACTCCCTCCCTAAAATCGACGAACAAATACCTGCTAGCTCATATTTTAGAACCCCTTCACTTATTTTTTCTCCAAACGTGCGCTGGGTATATTCATGAATCCACTCCAAAGTAACAGATAGCCGCAGAACAAAACTTTGCCTTCAACCAGCACCATTCATTCTCAGTCAATTGGGAAAGGATTCTATGCCAAAGCGAAGGCCGAAAGAAACTTCGGACTCTTTTCTACGGAAGTACTCCTTAGAGATTCAAGAATGTAATGATCGATGGCAGCAGACAAAGATTTTTACGTTACCAAATGAAAAAGTTCGAAATTTTGTCTCCGGAATGATGTAACTTCGTTTACTTAGGGCATTCGAAATTGTGTTTGATTTACAAGGCAAGAATTAGCTCAATATTTCACCCAACAACACGATACACAACTTTCTACTCACGAGGGGACGATTTGAAGTAGTTTTTCCAGAAAGAAAAGAGGAACATGATTCTTAAACTTATATTAACTTATATAATGTATTTAACTTATATAATAAATAATAATTTATCAAAGGACACTAAAATCAGTGGTGAGGGTGTTATTTTTTGCAACGACGTTTTTTATTTATTTACTTTTTTTTTTAGTTTTGTGATAATCGCTACTGAAGTATAGCATATAATGGTAGTAGGTATAGCATATAATGACGTAGGTCTCAATTTATCCGATAGGATCTGAAAAAATTTCATGCATTTTTTAAAGAAATATATAGGTATAGAATTAAAGGGGTACTATTTCCTATATAGATACCGAATTTAATACAGGGACTGAAAAATAATACACTATTTAAATGAAAGACTCCCTGACTACAGGAAAGACCCATAAGCGTTGCAAAGTTATTGTATTACATACTATATTTCAGACGCGTGCATTTCAAAAGCGAGAAGGTTGCAAAAACTAGACCCTGACCATCGGATTTAACGCTATTGATATGTATAAAAAAATATTTAACATTTTTTTCTAAGAAAAGAAAAAGTTCACATCATCCACTCGTCAGCACGATTTTTTCAGCCAGCTTTCCACACATTTTCGACGTAAAAGTGAATCTAGTGCTGCAATTGACTTTGCTCAGCATTTTCGATAAAATGAAGGAAAATTCCATTTTAACGCTTTTGCAACATGCCGGCTGCTAAAAAATAGGAGGGAAAATATAATATTGAAGAACATGTTACACATTGCCGAATTAGTGCATTTTATTAAACTTGTCTCTATAGTTTTTCTTCCGAAATCCATAGTTTCTATAGTTTTTTCTTCTAAATTTTAGCGGTAGGTAATGTGTAATGAGATTTTTTGCTCTATTTCTCAGTTTCATAGAGTTCGTAGCAGAAAAATAAATGATTAAAAAAAGTGAAAAAACATCTTTGAGACTACTAGGAAAAACATCAGAGCTGCTCTAAAATTATGATTTTGAAAGCTTTGTATTTCAGAAACTAGTACTAAGTTCATTATACTTTAGTTGAATTCACATGTTGTGTTACGAGAATTATGCTACCTTTGATTTTGAAAGCTGTTATATATAACTAGATGAATTCTGATTTTTTTAATAGGATTTACTTAAAATATGTTTGCTTTTCACACGAATATTATTACTTGGTGCCATGTTATTTATGATTAGTTCCCCATAAATTTAGCACATTTTTATATAATAACTAGCTGCGTGGCCCGGCGTTGCACGGGCTTTAATGTAGAGAAGGCAGTTGGAGAAAACTACTCGCCGCCAAGGCGGCTCGCCTTTAAAATAGTGAGGAAAGTTTAAATAACCTACTCGCCGCCAAGACGGCTCGCCTTTAAAGTAGCGAGGAAAGTTTCAACAAACTACTCGCCACCGAGGCGGCTCGCCTTTAAAGTAATTAGGAAAGTTTAAACAGTCCACTCACTCGTCAAGGCGGCTCGCCTTTAAATTGCCAAGGAAAGTTTAAACGAAAGAACTACTCCCCGCTAAAGCGGCTGGCTAAAAAGCTTACCTTCATCAAAAAGTCAATCGAATTATTTGCACATGCTTCCTCAGAAATAAAGACGATGTCAAGTAGCGCATACTTAGCAATCTCCCTAAATAACAAGTAAAATTCCTTACCAAAAACAATTATTTCCAAACCGCTTTCTTCCTGTAAAATTAATTGCAAAATTCCAAACGAAAAAGTTGTCTTAATATTTGGATCACAGCCAAAAAAAGTCCCTCGCAAAAACATCAATTGCAATTTTATTCAAAAACACATTTTCAAAATGGTACCAGAGAAAAAATATAACTCATTACTTAGAATAAAAACAATTGTTAGAACTTTGTTGTAACACGTATCCAAAATGACAACGGAAAAAAATAACACTCTTTAATGTTAAAAAGTTCAATCATTTAATTAACGTTTTAATTCAAAATGGCACCGGTAAGAAATAAAGTTGCCGAAATCGCCGAGAATGGTGTTGAAATGTTACTTTGCTTAGTTTGAGAGCCACATTTGTGATGAAAGTATGCATCAGGGTCGTTGCGAAAACAGTCCTCTGGGAAGTGATTTTATTAATGTCGATTAATTTAATTATAAAACATTAGTTATTATGTCCACGATCTGTGCCTAAATTTATAGGTAATCTCGTAATTAATTATGTTCCAATAGTTTTGCAGATATTACGCAACAAAGAGCAAAAACACAGTCACCTGGCACAGTCCCCTGCCTAGTTATACTAGGCGGGGGACTTACCCCTATCCTGATTTATCAGAAAAACACAAACTTTAATTGGCCCTCTTTCAAACCAAAGTAATAAATTCATTTTCTGAGCAATAGTATTATAATTATACGCGCATTTCCAAAAACCGTGCCCGGACAGATTTCGTGTGAAAAATGACGAGTTTACAGAGAATCGCCCGTATATCTTCGGAAGAAAAAGGGTAATAAATAGGCTTCCAAACTTTTCCGAATCGCGGCACCCTTTGAAAAATTAGAAGACCCTGGTCCACTGTACCCTAGTCCACCTCTTTTTATGTCTATATATATATATATATATATATATCTGTATATTGATACAGGGGTTACTTTGCGGCACACCACGCTTCTCTCTGTTTTACAAAATTCGAGAGCCCCTGGTGTTATACAAATCGGAACATTCATCCGTTAAATGTTGCTCAAAAGATTTTTCATGAGTTACCAAATTTGTTTTTTAAAGTGAAGTTCCCCGCTCCTGAATCCTCGTACTAATAACCCAGTGACTAACGTAAATAAAACCCCTTCCTGTTTAAAAATCAATAGCTTTCGCCACAAGAAGCTTAATCACTGAGAAAAGTCATTCTACATCATTAAGTAAAACAAACGTGGGTATTAATCTTAATAAAATGTGTTCAAGAATCTGTTAATGAAATAAACTACAGTCTATCCAGCAGCTAAACGCGATCTTAGTAAATGCTTTTTCCTGACTCGCTCAATCCAGAACATAGATAAAAAGTGAGTGGACAAATTCAAAGGTATTATTGCACTTGTGCTGTTTTTTGCGCATTGAGCAACATTTTAAAACAAGTACAATTTTATCCTAATTTCCGTAAAAAAAGGGAAATTGCACCCCCTAACCTCCCAGTTTCAGAAATGTAAAATATATAGGGAATGCTCTAGAAAAGTGTTTTGTACTACAAACTTTTCAATTTTTAAGAAATTAAAGTTGGAAATTATTTTTTTTCGAAAGGCAGCATATGTACATTTATTAAACTGCAAAAGTTCAGAATTCAAGCAATTAATTTCGAGATATTAAGGATTAAAAAATTGCAAATTTGACAAATTTTATGAATGCGATTATTTTTTCTTAGTTTTCCCAGATTTTAACTCATTAATTGATTTATTAATTAAACCTTCATTCAATTTACTGTCTAAAATCAAACCAAATGTACTAAAAGGGCTAAATAATTGAAAACTTTTAAAAATAATCATCAGCTCAATGTTCTTATTAGCTCCAGTTGCACCCATGGAATAAAATATCAAAAAATTGTAAAAATAACTAAAAAGAAAAATACCCAATCATCTACAATTTTAGAAATAATGCACTCAGTATCATTTTATCCTCTATCATTATCAACTACAAGTTATAACTTCTGAGTTGGATGGTAATGACATCTAAAGTAATGACATTTTTAACGCATTTCACTTAACAAGAGATGAAATATTTCTAACTTCGCTAAAACTGCACATGTTTTAAGCAAAAGTTCACTTATTATAACCAGAAAACAAACATATTTGCTCAACAATGTTAAAAGTAACTCATTAAGAGTAAGGATAGTAATGGAAGCCGTAATAACTTTCCCAGTTACTTTCGTCTTAAATACACCTAATCCGGAAGTATAGAAATTTCTACACATAAAATTCTTACTTTTTCAACGAAGTTATGATACCTGCGCCTAAAAAAGAAACTAAAAATTATTTGAGCTTCCATGCATTAATGTAGTGGCCATAGATGGTAACGGCGTAAAATTCTGAGAACAAGTCTTTTACTATGCAAGAAACAAAAATGTATGCAATCAAGTCAAAAACTTGATTTAAAAAAAGAAGTAAACTTGAAGCATTGTATAAATATATCCTAGACATACATTTTAGTTTTCATTTATTGATTCTTTGCTGCTAGACAGACCATTAAAGACAAATTCTGGTTAAGGACAGTGAAAGACAATGATATTTCCGTTCTTATATTCAGCCTGCACATAAATAAGTATAATTTAGCTCTGTTTACTGCATGTTATTCTTTGATTTAAAAGATGACAAATAAATAACTAAAAAGAAATGATACATACTTCTTTTAAATTGTCATAAGATTGCGATAAGAAATATGACCCTTAAAAATGTTTAAATAGTCAAGCGTTGCATTACGAAGCATTTATTACGAAGTACAAGCTTGCTTGAGAGAAAAATATGAAGCATTTAAAAGAAAACTAATATTATAGTCACATATAAAAAAAACACGTTTTTTGTTCTTCATTAGTAAAATTGCGGATGAAAGTTGTATAATTTTCTCACAAAATATCCTAATATCTTGATGAAAGAAATATTTACATGCGCCTATTGCAACGAAATTTTGCATTATTGAACAACATACATTAACTACAACTGGTACTGAAAAACCAGATTTGTAAAGCTGCATTTAGTTTTGTAAGATGTATTACATTTCTTAACTTTTAACAAATAATGATATATTAAGACTATTAGAATACCAGTGTCGAAGTAAGCATATGAAAACAGCAAAACAATTGAATTCAAAGGAGAATGTTTTTCAGCAACTGAGCACAATTATGTTAAGGGTCTGTTTTTTGAGATTCCTAAATGATCTAACGGAAAGAGAAAAGGGGGTGGAGCATAGCACACATAATATTTTTTATGTAAAAGAAAATGCACTTACATCTTCCTATAGCTCAATAGGTTTTCGGGACCATATCCAAACGCACAAAACGTTGTTCTTATTGCAGTTTTGTCTTCCTTCTTACTGTATTGGACGGATGTGCACTTATCAAAACGAATAGCACAGTCGACTTCACTAAGTTCTTTCGCCTAGTTAAAAGACTGATAAAGATCACGCTGCATACTCTTGACTTCAATCTCGTTGATTTTTATTTGGATTTATCAGGCGTACTAGTTATACTAAGTTTCAGCTGAACACCAAATGTAAAAACCGACAGAGAGAGTTTTGAAATGTGTACTGTGTTCAGGGTTGTACTATGTTCGGGGCAAGTTAAAGTAGATGTAAACAAAAAAAAAAAAAAAATGAAGAAACTCCGTTTGTCGGAGTAATGATTGTTTGAATGACTACTTAAATATAGTCAGCAAGTAATTTGGTTACACTTACGTTATTATTTACGTTACAGTTTTAAAGAACTTGATCAAATCAATCCAATTAGCTTTTATTCATATAACAAAAAAGAACTTGCATAAAAAAGTGATTATTAGGGAACACATTTTCAAATTAACGTTTGTAAAAGAATGAAAGAAATAAAACGTTTAAAATGAAAAACAATAATAAAAACTTGATTATTTTGAATAATTTTGAATAGTGTGTAGGAGACAAACATTTAATGAGAGAGAAATAATGAACATTAATTTTTTTACCTCATAGTTCATAAATGTCTTTTTCTTCTTTCATATCTTTATTTAAAAACAGTATATAGGTATCGAAAATAAGTGTTAAGCCTCTTGCGAGACACTTTAATAGTATTTAAGATGAGTTTTTTATGGTAATTAGCAATTTTTTATGAACTTAAAATTTTTAACACCGAAACATATGATATTTTCGATGCACTCAATGTACAAAAATCGTGTTCCCGATTAACCTGTAAGACGTTATTTTCCCATTCTTTAGCTACATATTGCACTAGCAAAAATGGTAGACATGAGATACGAAGTTACGATGCTGTAAGTTTGACGCGAAAAAAGAATTTGGTGAAAAAATGAGAAAACGTTTTTATAGAATCCCTACGTCCTGCCATTCATATTTTGAGAAATCACAAACATCAAGAAACATTTCGGGGGGAAAAAACACTGTACGACCCGTATTCAAGGAGATATGAAACACAGGGTTGTGTGACTTTAACACATGGAGGTAGGGGTATACAGGGGTGCCCACAGGGGGGGATTATGGCGCAAGTTGCGCCATCAAAATTTTTGGGGGGGGATTTTTTAAAACTCATTTATTTGTTTATGTAAATTATTTATCAATTTGTTTTGTAATTTAAATTATTTCTTTAATTTGTTTATTATTATTTTTTATTTATTCATTTGTTGTGTGTGTGTGATTGGAATGTCTAGAAGGGAAAAAAAAAGATTCTATTCTGCGCATAATTCGAGCTTTTAAAAAAGTAATAATATATAAAAAATATAATAGTTATAATTTTAATAAATAAATAAATAACATTAAAAAAATAAATAATATTAAAAAATAAATAAATAATATTAAAAAAATAAATAAATAATATTTTAAAAAATAAAAAATAATAAAAAAGGGTAAAAAAAATAAAATAAAAAGCACAAGGGGATTGTAAAAATTTTTTGGGGGGAATTTGCGCCATTGAGCTTGGGGGGGATGGGCACCTCTGGGGGTATATGTAATATATTTTAAACAAATACATACGAACGAAATGCGTAATTAAGCAAGAATATTTTTTGAATAAAATGAATTATTTTCATAATTTTCTATTTTGTATTATACACGCTATAGTATTACAATTAGTTACTTCATCTATGCAAAAAGTGTAAAATAAGAACACGGATATATCTATCTACAGGAGCTTTTTTGTTCATAGAACATAGCTGAAATAATAATGTACAAAATATTTTCATCTTCTATCAGACTTTCTAAATCAGTATTTGAAATTCGTAAAAAAATATGCTCAACGAAAACAGAACGAACTTCCGTCAGCAAAGTTATAACATTAGAGTGTAAATATTTCAGAATTCTGTAAAGAAAATAAACAATAATGAAGTTAAAACATATTTACATTTAAGATCAAATTTGCAATAGTCACTTTTGAAATTTAAGTGTTTTAACTGAAATAAATTAGTCAATAACGTACATATTCATCATGGCACTTCATTCACAATAACATTAAACGAAAATTTGGTTTTTAAAATATAAAAGTGGACGTACCAATGAATGTCAAACCAGGAATCTTTTCTGAACGTCTGTTAGTTCAGTTGAATGCTAAATAAGAGCCAATGCCTTCGAAATTATTTCAAAATTCGATTAAAAACAATAGCGACAACATTTCTTAGCACAAACAAGATGGATGTGCAGTTACGGTGATAGTTAACGACAAATTTTCACCGTATTCCCTCATGTTGTTCTTACATCCAATTTTTAACCACTTTTAAACTCATAAATTTTCAGAAGGCAAATTGCAGCTTAATAAATTTGATTATTTTTCTCATAAATTGTAGGGGTTTTTTTTTGTAGTATGTTTTGTTTTGTCATTGTAAAACGTTTTTTTTTATAGCAGTCTAAATTCCAAACTTATACTGCTTTTTCTCCTTCAATAATTACTATAATAGGTGTTCTCTTGGTAGGGTGATAGTTTCTCATCTTATTTTTAGAATGGATCCTTAGAATTTGGAACTTGAATTCTTTTTCGTACTAATGTCAATTTTTTTGCGATCAAATTGTTTATTTTGCTTGTGATTTTACTAAATATTAAGGGGAGGGGGGAGTAAGCTAAAAAGCTTGTGAGAGTACTTTCTAGGGGCCAGCATCAGTCTGCCATAACTGGTGACATACCAATCATAACACATTTCGAGAAAAGGGCACTGCGTAAACGTGCCCTGCGTAAGCGTCTACCCTACTTGCGCGAGCGTTTGAAGATAATTTGAGACCAAATAATGTGAGTAAATCCAGTTGTATTTATCCAATGTGAAAGAAAAAGCAAATTTATCCGGTGCAACGTAGTGTTCCGCCGTTGAAATGGATGGAAATAAGTCAGAGCGCATGCGTTATTCTCTACGTTCTGCTATTGGTGGGTAAATGGCATCTTCGAAAGCACCATTCACCCAGTGAGGGGCCCACCTGATGGCACCCTGCGGCACCATATTGTCACCCTGTGTTGAATGAAGGGTGCTCCCCTTGTTTTTGCAGTGCATCTCAGATAGATAAGTGGAACAGCGTGGTCTTCATGGATGAGCTTCGCTTTACTGTACAACCTGATAATAGGTGCAGTCTCATCTGGAGAGAGCCCAGTGCTTGGAATAATCATGCATTTGTGCATATTGGTGTAGCGTATTGGTATTTATGCCACATAACTTGCACATTTTTAAGAATAGAATATTAATAAGTCAGATATACAGCGAAAACATTTTCAGACTATTCTATTGCTGTCCTTTACGTTGTAGCGGTCTAGAGTGATTTCATTCTCATGTATGATAACCTAGGCCATATCGTGCTTAGATAAGGAACAAGTTCCTGTCCGGTGTCTGACTCCTTCAAATAGTTCGGGCAGAATATTCTACAAGACTGGAAGGTAGTATATATACCCCTCCCCCCTCTCCGAAACTATTCAAGAGTCAACACGTTCTCATCTTAATTAAAAGAAGAGAAGACTTTCTTTGGTAGTGACTTTCTTATTGATATTATCATTGATTCCAGGACTTAATGATGTCTTACATTGCTTACAGTCAATTAAAACAAAACCCATTCAGTTTTTTTTTCGGTAAGAAACTTGTTTTTATATGTAAAATATGCACGAATTGTTCAGTTTTTTTTTTTTTTTTACCTAAAAATATCGCGCATCACGCAATTTTTATTATCCGTCTTTTTTCGCATACCTTACCCATATCGGTAGGAGAAACATTTTCTTATGCATCTAAAATCTAAATGACTCCTAGCTGTTTTGAGCCATGCATAAAAACGTTTGTCTAACTCACTGGATATAAATTTTGTAATGTTAAAATACTAGTCAAGATAACTTTCCAAGATATAAACGGGAAATAGCTTTTTATTTTGAAACATTTGATGGAAGACGAAATTCAATATAAAGGATTGTTTACTTTTTCAAGAATGGTTGTTATGCTTTTACTTGACATAGCTTAAACCCGCATCTATTTTACTGATAATATAAAATGTACACAGACAGCATATTCTAAGTAGTTGTGTAATGTATTTTATTATCTTCAGGATTGGATTATCTCCACATATTCAAAATACCTATTACTTTAGTTGAATGATACCGCTCTTTTGCATTTAGTTTTCCTATAAAAAGCATCTCACTGTTAAATTGCTTATTGATTCATAAAAAAATTTAAACGGGTTATGTTGACTATTTTAAGCTACTGTATAGATCACATCCATGGAACTTTAAAAATAACCCGTGTTCCTTAAATAAATTATTAAATAAAAATGTTTCGAGCTCTGTAGTCAAAAGTCTTATACATTTCTCCTCAACACCTGCGCAGTTTTAGCTAACAATACTTCGATAATCGAATCTGATTTCACTGTTCGAGCACAAAAAATACTCGTAAAATTCGAAAAACGTAAAATTGCGCACGAATAAAAGATTAAAAAAAAAACATTAAAAAAAAGAGAAAAATAAAGTTTGAGATTTCTTTTCAAACATAGATATAATCATACAGTTTGCTCTAGCTTATATTAACTATTTAAAAATCTAGATTAAGTGATATCACAATTTTTTATGAGTTGTTCATTTAGTTTTTATTCGTTACAAATTTGATATACAGTCGAACTCGTTTATAACGAGCTCGGATATAACGAGAACTCGGATTTAACGAGGGAAATGAGAATATTTGGTTGGATCAATGTTAAGTCTATGGAACAGAATTCGTTTCTAACGAGCAAGACCCGGTTTTAACGAGCAATTTCTTCTGTCTCGCAGTCTTTTTTTCTCATCTTTCTAGTCTTATTCCTGTCTTATCTTCTTTTCTTTTTTTTCCCCTGCGGTTCACTACTTTTGTCTGAAAAATTCCACCAGCATTCCAGTATCATTAAATAAAGAACAGTATAAAATTGAATTAATTTATGTAATTAAAGTAAGTATTAGTTAAATTATAAGTGAACTCAATTATTTGACCTCCCAAACCCCACCCCTTCTGGTTGCACGCCGGCCGTAAGGACCCGTTTATTACGAGCACTCGGATTTAACGACCAACATGTTACGGTCCCTTCGTGCTCGTTATAAGCGAGTTTGACTGCATTACATTCGTTACAAATTTGATATTTGTATATCCCCCTCTCCATTTTAAGGTAGGACTTCTAGCTTCGAAGTTTGCAACCAGGTGGTCCCGTAGGCAGTTTTGTTCAGTAGCGCACATCTACCCTAGCAGCATCATCTCATCGGCCGATGATCGGCCATTCATCGAAACCCGATGAAATTCTCATCGGCCGATGATCCAATATGTCTCATCGGCCAAGCAGAATCCGAGCAGCAAAATCCGATGAGAATACGATGAGGTTTAGAGCAATTTACGAGCAGAACAGTCCCGTGCCGAGGAATTTCATCGGGAAACTTGATCGGAAGGATATCGTTTTCCGATGGAATATAGCTCGGCTTATTTTCATCGGGAAAGTTGATCGGAAGGATATCGTTTTCCGATGGAATATAGCTCGGCTTATTTTCATCGGGAAAGTTGATCGGAAGGATATCGCTTTCCGATGAAAAGTAGCTCATCGAAAACCGTGCTCGGATACTGATCGGAACGATGTCATCGTGCGTTACAGGATCAGTTTACGAGGAGTTTGTTAATCGGCCGAGCAAAATCCGATGAGTAGATGCTACTTGGGTACTTTACTATACCTAGAAAAGGTTTTTGTGCGAATATTGTAGACGTTCGAAAATTTAGTGGATGGCGAAGATTTTAGCGTTCAGATTGCACATTGATTCTCGAAAGTGATGAAACTACTATTTGTTTTCGATCAGATTTTCGAAAAAAATATCTGATCAACTGAGGGTTAGTGTCAATTTCATTTCTACAATTGTACTTTTAATTATCTTAAGCTTTATTTTACAATAAATGTTTAAATAATAATAATAATGATACTAAGCATGAACACCGGTAAAATACAGTGCAAAAATGTCACGAAAAACAAACAAAAAAGGTCATAAATAAGTTGCATAACGACGTAAAAATTGAAAAATGAAAAGTTTGAACATATGGTTTTGTTGTTGGCAAACATGCGTTTATCTGCCCTCTAACAACATTTTCTGTATTTGTAAAAGGGGGGGCGGATGTTCCGATTAACCCATTAATGCCTAGTGTCCCCTTTTAGGGACGGTCCAAAAAGTGCGTCTGAATTTTCCAAAAATGAACATTTCAACCAAATAATAGTGTTTAATTATTACTTTGGTATTGTTTCAATTCATTATTAACAGATTGCAGCACATAACCATTGTAAAGTGTGTTCTGTAGCCGTTTTATTATGATCTTTATCAAGAATTACATCGTTCACAATCTCAAGAACAAAAAGCTAGGTTTTTAAAATTATTCCTAGCTTCTCAGTTTATGTTAATTGCTGCTTTTATTTCTTCTTATAAAGTGTCTTTTTAGATATTATATCGTAGGCAGAAAAAAACAATTAGTAAAAAAAGTATGCACCCTCTCTTTTTAAGAACGATTTTTCTTTTTTTAATAAAAAAATATTTTTTACATGATATTTTTAATTACTTTTCCTGTCCATTAAACACTATTTGTAAATAGTATACAAAATATCTAAGGAAAAAAATTTTTAGGCATTAATGGATGAAAAAAAATATTTTTTTCATTCAGCAGACCGCTACCAGGTAGGATCGTTCAACAAAAAAAAAAAAAAAATACTTTTAGAAACTTTTATATTGAAAGCAAAATAGATCAACATTTATTGCGATACTTTAATGCCAGAAAACTGACTATAAATTCAAGATATTGAATCAAGATGTATATCTTGTAAACCACATCTCAAGTTTAGTAATACGAGATAAAATACATGTTCTCAAATTGTCAGAAATGCCGCTATGTGTTTGTTTTATGGTTTTGCTTCGAAATAAGTCATTACAAATACAACAAGTGTTTCGAGAGGAGCTCATTTAAATATTTAATGGATTTGTTGAATTTTGAGCGAGTAGATGCCTCTGGTCTCATTTCCATCCAGAAGTACAACTAATGTGCATAATTACTTCCTAAAAATTCCGACATTAGAGTACTAATAAGTAAATCTTAGCTTAATTAGAGTGTAATGGTTTTAAAGACGATCGAATTTGAAACAAAATGTTGTTGCATGAAAAGTCGGTATTTTCTCAAAAAAGAGACCGTTATTGAATTTTTACAGCCTTGTAAAAGAAGGAACTGATGAAATAATTTTACTTACTTACTGTAATTTACTGCTCCACTATCAAATTTGATTGCTTTTTTAAGGCTACAGTGGTCACAAAAAAAGTTTTTTTTAATTATTGATCTATATGTTTAAAACTTTGTTTGCTTGCATATTTACTACATCTAAAAACATAAAAAAAGTTGGTGCAAAAACAATGAATACTTTTTTTTTGAAATTTGAAATAAAATTTTTTTAAACAAAATTTCAAAATGCTCCATGCGTCACATTTTTTTTTTTTCAAACTTTGAATTTCCACTTGATTTCCAATCATTAGGCACGATTGTATAAATCTATGCATTACTTGTAATGTTTTATAAGATAGTTTAAGAAAAATATGATTGAAAATGAAAATTTATATGAAATTCAAAGTTTGAAAAAAAATTGTGACGCATGGAGCATTTTGAAATTTTGTTAAAAAAAGTTAACTTTTAAATTTCAAAAAAAGTATTAATTGTTTTACTCCATTTTTTTTTATGCTTTTAGCCGTAATAAATATACAAGCACACAAAGTTGTAGACATATACATCAATAACTGGAGAAAAAAAAATTGTCCACTGAAGCCTTAAAAATGATATCACCGAATTGATCATTACTACGCGCATTCTTGAAATGGCAATGCCTAAAAAAATAAGAGGTGGGACTTTAAACGAAAACAGATATTGAAAAATCTACTGTTAGTAACACAATTTGCAAAACACAGTGAAGGCAATTGTTTTGAGGCTATAAGGAATTCCTTATTCAATACGCAAGAAGTTTTGAGATATCTCTCTCTCTCTCTCTCTCCCCTCCCCCCAGGACAATAAACAAGAGTAGAGTCTACATTTTGACTGCTGATTTTAGTTCAGAAGTGTTATATTCATTGTGACAGTTGCTTGTCATTCATAAGCAAAAACATTCTATCACGTTGATTGAAAATACAAAATAGCTTTCTTCTAGTGTACTGTAAAAAATTAATGTAGTTTTTACAGCATAATACAGCTAATTTTATGGTAATAAACTGTGAAAATTGCTAATTTTACAGTAATAAACTGGAAAATTGCTAATTTTACAGTTTATTACCGTGCATTTTACAGTTTTAAACTGGAACCTCTGCTGCCAGTATTATACTGTTGTTTTTACAGTATAATACAGCTAAATTTTACAGCAATAAACTGTAAAATTGATAACTTTACAGTAAGAAACTGAAAATTGCTAGTTTTACAGTTTATTACTGTGCATTTTATAGTTTTAAATTGGAACCTCGGCTGGCAGTAATATACTGTAAAAACCACAGTTCATTTTTTGCAGTACACTCCGATGCAAAAGTTTAGACAAAATGCAAATGTATGAATAAAAAGAAAATTACTCTGCAAAATGCTTTAAAATTTCTACTGCAAGTAAACAATATGGTCCCAAATACGTGTCTAGAGTTTTGAAAAATATAACGGAAAGGAAAATCGGAAATTGCAAAAAAAAAAATTTTTTCATTGCTGCAAAAGTCTAGACAAAAGTCAGATTTTATGCAAATGTCCCTTGGAATGTGATTGGTGGAGGTAAGGCGTGATTTTTTTCTTCAACTATACAGTGCAGAGAGCGCTCCAATTAATAATTAAAATCTTAAAATCTCCGTAGTTCTCGTGTAAAGAAGATGAAAAAGTTTGAAAACCGAGATTTGAAAGTGAACGCACTTTGTTAATTTTTAGTCTTTTAAATCGGTCCTGGTATGGTAGTACATTGTTTTTTACTTCGTGGAGAGCAAATTTAGACATACGTATTAATCAAAAATACCAAGAAAAACTATATTTCTTAAGGATGAAGGAATTGAAAAAACGGCTCGAACTGACAATTCGCCCCTTAATCCTACAAAACTTCAACTTAAGTCAAAAACAGCACGTGACAGCATAAGTAGATGAATAACTGAATCGGGATGCATAAAAAAAACAAAGAATTGTGCTTGAACCTTTTCGGGAATAGCTTCCCAATTAAGCCAAATTTTAATGGGAAAAGTAGCACATGTATCATCGTGACTAAAAAATGAATGTTACTTTCTTTGATGAAAATTATTAAAATTTGGATCGCTTAGATAGATTATAATCCTATTAACGTGACTTCAGAAAAGATCCGATGAGCATATGCTGTGCTGCTTTGACTATTAAAATCTGGCTTCTTTAGGACACTGTGCCTGAAAAGACTCACACACAATTCTTTGTTTTTTTATGCATCCTGATTGAGTTCATCTACTTATGCTGTCAACGTGCTGTTTTTGACTTAAGTTGAAGTTTTGTAGGACTAAGGGGCGAATTGTCAGTTTGAGCTGTTTTTTTCAATTCCTTCATCCTTAAGAAATATAGTTTTTCTTGGCATTTTTGATTAATACGTATGTCTGAATTTGCTCTCCACGAAGTAAAAAACAATGTACTACCATAATAGGACGATTTAAAAGACTAAAAATTAACAAAATGCGTTCAATTTAAAATTTCGGTTTTCAAACCTTTTCATCTTCTTTACACGAGAACTACAGAGATTTTAAGATTTTACTAATTAATTGAGCGATCTCTGCACTTTATAGTTGAAGAAAAAAGTCACGATTTACCTCCACCAATCACATTTCAATGGATATTTGCCTAAAATCTGACTTTTGTCTAAACTTTTGCAGCAATAAAAAAAAAATGTATTTTACAATTTCCGAGTTTCCTTTCGGTAAAATTTTTAAACTCCAGACACGTATTTGGGATCATATTGTCTACCTGCAGTAGAAATTTAAAAGCATTTCGCCGAGTAGTTTAATTTTTAATCATATATTTGCATTTTGTCTAAACTTTTGCAACACAGTGTATATGTAATTTTCAATGTACTACACACCAACATGTGCATGTAAAGGTGATTGAAAGTAATCCTACAACTATTTTCTAGAAACAATACTATCATTGCATAAAACGTTCACATGAAAACATTATTTGTACTTTTCCACTTTTTCACAAGTGATGCGGTTTTTTTGTCCATATATATACACAGAAAGGACATACATGAAAAATAAAGCAAAAGTTAGAAAATACCATTTATTCTTGACATTGAAGGAGCTGTCTCACTCTTTTTTAACTTAGTTTCTTTAGAAAGTTCAAGTCTACAAGCTAGATGACATCTTATTTTATTTTTTTTTTCTTATATTTCTGGTTTTCTGATTTTCCTTAAGAACATCATTTGCTTTGTTTCTGAGACAGACACGTAAGCAGATACATGACATTTGCTTCAAGCAGAAAAAAATAAACCAAGGTAATTTGCTTTCTGCAGTTTTTCGATGAAAAATTAATGTGTGTCATCTTTTAACTGCGTTTTTCTTCGCGACTTTTAATATTTGATGGCATTAAAATGAAAATGTTAACGGTGAAAATTTTCCATTTTCAGATTCATGGGATCTTGTATTTATAAGTTATTATTATAGAAGAAAATAATTGAAACTTAAAAATCCTTACATCAGTTTTTGTAAACAGCTCATATTAAAGTGAAACTATCAGTGAATCTATCATTTATATCAAATGTGTTTTTTGAAATTGCTATGTGTTTTGTTGTAATTTACATCTGCATTTCTTACCAGAAACATTTTAACTCTGAGTACCTTTTTTTAAGTAATTGAACATACAAATACATATACAAATATATGAGAGACAAGAACTAATTTGAATTAAAAATAAAATTGCTTGACTCAATAGTTTTTGGAGCTAAAATAAAGCATTTCGATTTTACTTCATCGTTAAGATACTCTATTATTTTTTTAACTCAGTGGAGAAATTTATATATTGTTTTAATAACCTTGCTTAAAGCAGAAAATATATTCAGAAGTTTTTAATTTTTTTTTCGAATGTTTCAAATGCAATTTCTATTACAAATGCAATGAAGTATGTCTGATTCAATGTGTCATTAGCATTTAATGTTTACTTATGTTGATAAAATTATGAAGATAGCGGTATCTTATATTTTAAATACAACCAGTTTTACGTAAATTGCACAATGCACGATATAAGCAAAAATTACGTTGTTTGCTCATTCACATAGATTTGGTTTTTAACTGGATTAGCTTGAATATATTGCTTCAATAATCACGCTGTATCAGCAATTGTCTGTAAAACCTAACTTTGTGCAATACCGGCACACAGTGGACTGCTTTCAGTTAAATTTAATAATAACCTACTCTTAGGAGGCTCATAGATTGCGGCATCGTTCTTGCCTTATATAGTCAAAGAAAAAAATAATAAGAGCGGAAAAAGTTAAGGTAGCTATTTTATCCAAATTTCGTGTTTTAAGACTTATTTCAGATGATAAATACTGAAAAGTTGCTTTTAAGATATTGTATTAGGATACGTAATTTATTGTTGTTTTTTAATTCTGAAAAATTAGATGCGTGTATATTTATAGTTCATATAATTTTAGCACCTAGTCGAACCCGCTTAAAGAAATAGTCATTTTTCCACGAAAAAATATTCTAGTAAGCGGGATATTCCATTAACCGGGATGAAAATAATGCATTTCAATGGTTTGGTGCATTGAAAATGTATTACATTAAGCGGGATATTCCTTTAAGCGATATTCTAATAAGCGGGCTCGACTGTAGTTTATCTTGTAGATGGGACGCAGTGAGCCACCTCAACATTGGGCACATAGGATCACTATTCAATGAGTCTAAAAGGGTAAATTAGACATTATAGCGTACTTATTTTGAAAAATTATTTATACATACAAATATAACATAAAATATTACTATCAAAATGCTATTTTAAGTACTGTCTTACGGATTAAAATTAATCTGAGATATTTTCAAATAATGATTTAATACGATTTTCATTGAAACATATTAGCATTTCAGCTGGTAACTATGCATTCGTAAAAACTACAAAAAATCGGAACACAGTTAATTATGTTGGATTAATCGCTAGAAAAACTGATCATACATATGTTTATGTAATATTTATGCGGAAGAAGTCATCAGAAAATCAATTTTTCCCCAGAAACAATTGATGAATCTATCACTAATGTAAAATATATTTTCATGGTCTTACCTGAACCCAAATAAGTGTGTAGAAACTAGAGAATGAATATTTGAAATATGTCATTGAATGCTTCATAGAAGATTTTAGCTCACTTATTTACCTTCACTTTTTTTTTTAATTTTAGTAATTTTATTTCAGTAAAATATATTCATTATGTTCGAGACTAGAATATGTTATGACTGGAATAGTATAATAAAGTAATAAAACAAAACAGCATTTTATATTAGTTAAAATATACATTAAAGGTTAGTTTACTGTACTGGAGGGACAGACACAGAGGACCACTTTGTTAGCTCAAGCACTTTATTTCCTTTATTTATAATCTACTGGAAATATTGTTTTAAAGCATTTAGACCATGAAAAGAAAACCTTAGAAAATGTTTGGTAGTTTTGCAAATACATTTATTTTTCTCTTTTAATAAATAAAATTCAAAGTGTGCATAAGTGGTCCATTGTGCCCTGGTCTCCCCTTTCTTATCCGACTGTTTTTACTAGATTGTTACGCATAAAAAAAAACTCTGTATAGAAAATGTGATATCAAAAGATCATATCCCTAAAGAACGTTGAACAAAAGTCTACACGTCGAGCTTCAAGTTTTGGGTCGTATCGTAAATAATTTACAACATTATGCCATTAAAAAGGAAAGACATTTTGCACATCTCCAGACTTTTTTCTTTTTTTTCCGTAAACTCAGCATGTATCTGTTTTCACATACCTGGGACGCATGACAATGATATTATTTCTGTAAAAAGATATAAAAATAAATTTCGAGTAAAAAGGAGGAGAAAATGTCACACAGCCATAGAAAGATTAGCTTTTCAGGTTTCAAAGAAATGTGATATCATCGCAGAGAAAAGGAAATGTGAAATATGAATGATGGCTTTTTGGATTCTTATGCATATTTATTGATTTAGTCTGCTTGGATAAGCCGACTTGAAATATTTAAGATTTGGGCTAGCTCTGGTCAATGATGATTTATATTTAAAAGGAATTGCGTAAGATAAAGCTATTTCGCATTGCGTGAGACACATTTTTTGGTTAATTTTTGATTGTGCACTGCGTATGATTTTTTCCACACAAAACAAATTAGTTGGTGAATAAAATATAAAGTCCTTTAGGGTATTCTGATGAACAATTTCTTTATATTTTAATAGGTTGGGAAGGGGGTATTTAGGGGTGGTTTTTGTTATTTTGAAAGGAAATTCACCTTGATTATGCACCCTCCCCTGCCCCCTCCAATTCAGAGAACTTCAAAATGAAGGACCTGGATGAGGTCATGGCAATCATCACATGGAAGACATTTATCAAAAAGTAAATCCAGGAAGAAAAACCTTCATACAGTGCGTCGCAAAAATTTAAGCACTATGCAAATGATTGAATAAAAAGAAATCTTTTCAGCAGAATGCTTTCACATTTATACTGTAAGTGGCTACTATGATCCTAATTAAGTGTTTGAAGTTTTGAAAAATATAACCGCAACGAAAATCAGAAAATACAAAAGATATTTTTTTGGCTGTCTCAAAAGTTTATGCACAGATCAGATTTTTTTGCAAATATCTCTTGAAACGGCGTGAAGAACCAGTGCAATTCTTTTGAACGAGTTTTTAGTGTAGCAATGGCTTAAAGTGTCATCAAGATGCCGAAGTCATTACAGTTCTCGTCTGAAGAAGTTGTGAAATTCTGGAAGCTGAAAGCAGAAGGTTAAGCAAATATCAGTGATTTTAAATCGATCTAAACGTGGTATTTATAATGTTCTGAAACGTGAAAATCAATTTAAACCTGCGTTTCGCTCAGGAAGACCGAGAAAATCTACCTCTCGTGAGGATAGAAGAATTAAAAAACTGGCCTTAACTGAAAATTTGTCACTTAATCAAATAAAAACTAGACTTGTAACAAAATTATCACGTGATACCATAAGCAGACGAATAAAAGAATCAGGATTTATCCAAAAAAAAAAAGTTAGCTCGGAAACCTTTTCTGAAAAAGTGTCACAAACAAGCAAGACTGCAGTGGGCAAAGCATCATATGCATTATAGTGACGAATGGATTACTGTTGTGTTCTCTGATGAAAAAAATGGAATTTAAACGGTCCAGATGGGTTCTCATACTACTGACGTGACTTGAGGAAAGATCCGAAGTGCGTATTCAGTTGGCAACATGGTGGTGGCTCAGTCAGGGTATGGGGCGCTTTTTACTTCAACAGACAAACTTCTCTTAGCTTTTTAAAGGGTAGACAAAATTCAGATAGGTATCAAGATACCCAGGGAAAGCATTTGTTACCATTTTGTGAAATCCTAGGTGGTCCTGATTGGATTTTTCAGCAAGACAACGTTTCAGCACACAATTCCCGTAATACGAAAGAATGGCTTTCTTCTCAAAATATTAGTGTAATGAACTGGCCAGCAATCAGCCCGGATCTAAATCCCATAGAAAACATCTGGGGAATTCTCGCACGTGACGTATACCAGAATGGGAAGCAGTATTGCTCTGTTCAAGAGCTTAAATCTGCAATCGAGGAAGCCTGGTACAGACTAACTCCCGAAACTTTCCATAATCTCGTGCTATCGATGAAAAATCTCATATTCGAACTCATCAGATGCAACGTTAACACCATAGACTAAGAAAAGACTTTTATGCTTTCTAAAAAATATATATTCCGTTTTTGTGCTTAAACTTTTGCGACAGCAAAATTTTGATTTTATCATGTAATCGTATTTTAATTTCTATGATTTTTTTCCAAATTCGAAACATGGATTTGTAAGCTCTTTGTTTAATTACAGTAAAAATTTCAAAGCTTTTTGGTGTATACTTTTCGTCTTATCAAAAGATTTCGGTTGTGCTTAAACTTTTGCGACGCACTCTAGTCTCGTGGAAGTTTTTGAATTTGACCTATGTTTTCAGTTTTCAAAGAATTGCGATATCATCGCAGAGAAAAGGAAATGTGAAATATGAATAATGGCTTTTTGGATTCTTATGCATATTTATTGATTTAGTCTGCTTGGATAAGCCGACTTGAAATATTTAAGATTTGGGCTAGCTCTGGTCAAAGATGATTTATATTTATAAGAAATTGCGTAAGATAAAGTTATTTCTCATTGCGTGAGACACATTTTTTGGTTAATTTTTGATTGTGCACTGCGTATGATTTTTTCCACACAAAACAAATTAGTTGGTGAATAAAATATAAAAGTCCTTTAGGGTATTCTGATGCACAATTTTTTTATATTTTAATAGGTAGGGAAAGGGGTATTTAGGGGTGGTTTTTGTTATTTTGAAAGGAAATTCACCTTGATTATGCACCCTCCCCTGCCCCCTCCAATTCAGAGAACTTCAAAATGAAGGACCTGGATGAGGTCATGGCAATCATCATATAGAAGACATTTACCAAAAATTAAATCTAGGAAGAAAAACTTTCCTAGTTTCGTGGAAGTTTTTGAATTTTACCTATGTTAAAATACAGAGAAAATTTAAGTTAGAGGCATTTTTTCCTCAAAAAAAAAAAAAAAAAAAATCCTGACCCTAAATACAGTCCACCGCAAATGGCAATCTCGGCTTCACTTCTCACTTACAATTTTCGAAAATTTTCAAACTGCTTTGTCTTTAGAATGGATCATGATATTTTGTTGCTTCTGTTTTATTTAACCTTTCTCCTCTGTATGGGTCGATTCGACCCATTTTTAAAATTCATCCTACGATATCTTCTGCAGATTTTTATTTTGATCGTTCTAACATTATGTATACCTCAAAAACATACATTTCTTTAATATATGACGTTTTCAGAGTCATTGCCTTTTTTTAAATCACCAAAAAAAAAAGAAGTGACACATTGCCTGTCTGGGTCGAATCGACCCAGACTCAGTCATTTCTCTGTCAAGAGCATGTTAATATTTATTGTAAGTCTTGTTTGTCATAAAAAATATTCTCAATAATAATGTAATTATAGTATAAGTGAAAATTATAAATAAAGTGTTGGAATAAATTCATGTTGTAACGTATTCAAAATTTATAAGAAATCAAATGATTTGTTAACTGCGGAATTGGGGAGAGATAAATACAGTAGTCGGAAATAATTTAAAGTCACTAAAATATGCATGCCACAATGGTTTATACTTATCTTGTGTGAAATGAGCTTCATAGAAACAAAAATTCCGTAGACTTCTTAAGACATAAATACAATTTATGCATAGTGGGTCGATTCGACCCATACAAGTAAAACGTAAAAATTTTCCAACAGGGTAGGAAGGTTAAAAGAACATTATTTTCTCTTTGAAACAGCATTCAATTTTTGAAATACGTGTTTTATATGTTTATTTGCAGCGTTTTGAAAAACAAATTTAATTTTATTTTACTTATTTATTTTTTTTTCAAAAACGCCATTTTTGTTTTTTTATTGTTCATTAGTATCCATTATGGGAAATGGAAAGCTTCCATTTTTGCGTTAAGCAGGTTTTAGACAAATTTGAAAAAAAAAAAAAGAGTTTTTGAGTTAATGTATATGTAAATATATACTTTAAAATTTCAAATTTTACGTTGTAGGGTGCAGCCAGAAGAAACTTTAAGTTTAGTAATCTAGCCGCATTTTCATTTTAAGTTGCCGCTTGGTCCAGGATTTTTTTAAAAATAAAAACAAAAACTCAGTTTTGACCCGGTTTCGCAGGCCAAAAATTGGTTCTCCAAGCAATCGTTTAGGGTAGTGGCGAAATATTCTTTTAGCTTGCGATTTTTGTTTTCACAAAAATAAACGCCACAAATAAAAATTAAAAGTGTCTTTCAGCCACTAACATTTTTAACTTAAGTCTACATTTACGTACATTGTTCCTGAAAAAAAATCTCATTTTTTGAAATGTCTCGAAACGCTGTTAAACGCAAGTGAAAGCTCTCCTGGTCAGGGAATGTAGTACGCAATAATATTATTCAACAGTAAAAAATCATTTTTTTTGAAATTGGTGATTTTAAAAAAGTTCAAAAATTGATTTAAAATTTGTTTCCCAACAATTTGTTGCAAGAAATATTAAACTCAAAGATCCAAAAAGAGCAGATAACTTTAAAGACAAAAGCATTATCTTTCTAATAAAAAAAAACGCATCAAAATATCGTGTTTCATTCTGGAGATAACGCAGTTCAAAAATTAGATGGAAATTGCAAGTGAGGAATGGAGCTCAGTTTGCCATCTTTCGCGAGCTGTATCTCAGGCTAGGAATTTTGGCGGGAACATAAAAATATGCGTCCAACGATTTTTTTTCTGAATTTAATATACGTTTAATAAAAACACTTCCGATAAATTTTCTTAAGAATATTTGTCAGGGACTTATGTTTGGTTAAATGCTGCTCCTAAGTTATTTTTTTACAGATAATGTTATAAATTTTCTGATATTACTTCAATTAACGTTAGGTTGGCTTTATTTGGCACTAGCGGTACCCGCACGGCTTTGCCCGTGGTATAAAATTAGAAGTTCACTTGTAAAATAATTGATATAGCAGAAAAAATGCTCTATTACAGTTTTATTCAACTATAATTCCTTCAAAGTGATATAAAGATCTGATATGTACCCCACACTACTTAATTTTACGTGTAAATTTCTTAGTAGATGCCTTAAGTGCTAAAATAGTGCTTGGAGTGAGCAAGATAACAATTCAAACATTTGTATCCCTAGTTTGCTACGAAACAATGCAAAAAAATGTTTTACAATGATTAATCTCCTAAATATCGTCGATTTTAACATCATTCAGTGGATTTTTCGCAAAATATCGCCAACAGCGCCAAATTGAACCTAAATCAAAAAAAAAAAAAAAAAGTTTCGCCAATTTGGCGTCAAATACTTGGCGATCAAAAGCTTGGCGATATATCGCCAAGTGGTCGCGCCAATTCATATCACTTTTGTTAACCAATTCATATCACCTTGCATTGAAAATACTGATTTACCCGATAAATGGGGTAAAACACCCCCTTGGAACATTCGAATGCAACCCCAAGGGAGATGGACAAAAATAAGACAAAAGAGAAAATAAGAGCAATTTTGTTGATAACAGAAACCAACAGAAATCTTACCAAAGTTTAAAAGAAGAAGAAAGTTTTCTTTCCTAGCTTAAAAAACAAAACAATACATTTTCCGAAATGAAACTTTAAAAAAACGATGCAATATCGCAATTGATACGATATTTCGTTAATCTATGCTTTAGGTACCCTTTTCTCGCTAAATGAACGATAGGCGCGCCAAGCGTGGTAACCCTAGCTATTTTGCGTAGTTGACTTTTTGAAAACGCGCCAAGCAGGGTCCCAAAGCATCTTCACCGGGAAAAAGACAGGGTTGCCAGAGAATTGGAACAAAAAAATACTACGCCTCCTCTACCAAAAATATTACAAAATACTAACTGTTTCCAAACGTTGCCAAAATCAATGTTGCTGAAATGCGAAATCTATGAAAATGAAAAAAAAAAAAAAAATCCGCCAAATCTTTTAATTAAGTCATTAGTATATTGGAAACAGGGTTGCCAGAAAAATACTACGCTCCTTATTTGGGCCGAAAAAATACTACCGTGGAATCAAAAATACTACGTCTGGCAACCCTGGAAAAAGAACGAAACAAAAATAAGTATGAACACGTAACCATAGTAACAACATGAAAAGTTGATTTCCGTTGATAAAATAATTCATTTCATCTCTCTTTTCAAACAAATTTTATTCTAGAGCTCAACCATTTTAGAATCGTTTGGCTTGCTTTACTGAAGGTAAGCCTTGAATTTTGGGATTCTAAAAACAATTGTTACAGCTCTCCTGATGATCGTAGAAACTTCGAAAAAACTTCATTTTGTGCAGAAAATTTCAAGCTTTCGAATGACATAAGACTTGAAAATGTGTGTGAAATATTTCTTCCCTATTTTATCGAATTTCCGCTTAGAATTCGAATAGAAAAAGAACGAAATGGAATTTTCTAAAAATCTCTTCGAGGTGCAAAACTACATGCTACAAACTAATTTTGTACCAAGTGGCATGAAAATCGACCGAGCGGTTTTGGCGCTACGCGCGTAACAGACAGAAAGAAAGACAGAAAGAAGGACAGACAGATCCACCTTCAGCTTTATTATTAGTAGAGAAAAGATACATAGCTTGCAGTTTCATTTAAGGTAAGCTTAGATCAGCCAAAATGAAATAACCAGCACGAGAACTCAAGTTTAAAAGTAGCAAAGGACAATCTTGCTCTTGTGGTTGAGTGTGGTACATCCAACTACATTTGACCTCGAACATGGAGGCGCTGATGGTGGATGACGTGTTCTTCTAATTGAACAGAGAGTGGTACGCTGCCGTGCTAAGCGCAAAAGTCGTATCTGCACTTTTTGTCAAAATTGTGTTACGGTCACCACGTGATTCTTTGTCACATATTTCACCTAAATACAAAGTTATATATAAAGTAAATATTTCCCATGGTCATTTGTCCATGGGAAATATTTTTAATAATTATTTGAAAAAGTTTCATCTGAATCAGATACATGGAGAAGCAAAACTTTAAGCGGCAATTTCTCCTTTTGAAGTCGTCTGCAGATACGACTTTTGCGCTTAGCACGGCAGTACGTGTGAAAGGTGATTACATAGCGTGTATTTGTTCCTATGATTACCAAGGAAGTTTATGTGTACTGATGTTTCACAACTGCTTTGTATTTAATCTTGCTAGTGTGGTTGAGTGTGGTACATGCAGTTACATTTGATCTCGAACATCGGCAAAGGAGGCACTGATGGTGGATGACGTGTTCTTCTATTTGAACAGAAGAGTGGTACGCGTGAAAGGAAATTACATACTGTTAAATATTCAGAAAGCTCTTACGGTAAATGTTACTGTAAAACGTAGCGTTTAACGTATATAAAATTTTTACAGTGAATTGTACCGATAAAAAAAATTGTGATTGCAGCGCCAATCGATCCTCACGTGACTTACTCTGAGATGCACATGACACCCTATTTCCGCTCATCTGGCACCGTGGATAGTCAAGCAGTGTAAACAAATTGGGTCCCAGGTTCGATCCTTGTCGTTCGTATCTCGCGCTTTTTAATTCTCGTTTTCTCTTTAGTAAAATTTTACAGTAAAAAATATTTTACTCTAAAAGCGGCAGCATGGATGCCAGTAACTGTTTGCTTAAAATTTCAGGAAAATTTTTAACAGTGTAGAGTGCATTTGTTCCTATGATTACCAAGAAATTTTATGTGTACTAATGTTTTACAATTGCTTTGTATTCAGTCCTTATATTTTTACAACAAGTCATTTAGATGGACTTTTAGGTTGAAAGTGTTTTTCTCAACAGATCATATCTAAGAGAATGCGTCATCATTTCACCCTTTATGCCCGCCGGGATCCAGAAGTCCGCTTATATTAATTTAGTATTATGAATCCTAAATGGCTGAAATCATGCTGGTATTTGAAAGTACCACTCCTTGTACTTTGATGAGAGGTCGACAGATGGTACATGCGATCGGAAAGTTTTCTAAGTTGCCCTAAGGCGTAGGGAACCTTAGACCATACTGATTGTCAAAATTTTTATACTAGGTATATATGTTGTTTAATGTATTTTCAATCAATAAAAACAAAACAAAAATATAAAAATGCATTGCTAAATTAATTTGGGATATGAAGGGTTAAACTCACGTCTGATTTCTCACAAAATTCTCAATCAATTGTTTTAAAAATGTTCCACTGCATCAAATTCATATTTAAGATAATTTCATTTACTTCTTTTCAAACTGCAGCAGTTTTGAAAAAAATATAAACCAAAAGTAACACGTGTACGTACTTATGTCTTTGCCTTCATTTTATTTCAGACTGATTATGAAGAAGCCTATAACAAAGGAACAAATTGATTTGATGGAATCGTCTCGAGCAAAAGATGAAAGAGCGTGCTTTCTGAATAGAGTTTTGCAACGAAACAATAAATGCATCACTAACGAGAAAACTATCGTATGTAATTATTTAAAATAAGAAACGAGATTTAAATTCGTCTAACGAAAATAGTTTAAAACAAGCTCTTTAAACGAGAAACATGGAAGAAAAAGATGAGTAATACACTGAAGTGACAAAAGTCATGGGATAGCAATATGCAAATTTTCAGATGGCAGTAGCATCGCATAGAACAGGTATAAATGCGCAGTGCTTTTACAGAGCTTTCATTTCTGTTCAAGTTATTCATGTGAAGAGGTTTTAACGTGATGATGACCGCACGACGTGAATTAACAGACTTTGAACGCGGAATGTTAGTTGGAGCTAGACGCATGGGTCATGCCATTTCGGAAATCGTTAGAGAATTCAACATTCCCAGATCCACTGTGTCAAGAGTGTGCCGAGAGTATGAAATTTCAGGCATAACATCCCACCATGGACAGCGCAGTGGTCGACCGCCTGCACTTAAAGATCGAGACCGGCGACGTCTGCAAAGAGTCGTAAATTCTAACAGACAAGCAACACTGCGTCAAATCACCGTAGAAATCAATGTGGGACGTACAATGGACGTGTCTGCTAGAACTGTGCGGAGAAATTTGGATTTCTTGGGCTATTCCAGCAGAAGACCGACTCGAGTGCCTTTATTGACAGAACGACATCGCTTGCAGCGACTCTCGTGGGCACGTGAGCATATCGGTTGGTCCCTAGATGAATGGAAAACCGTGGCCTGGTCCGATGAGTCACGATTTCAGCTGGTAAGAGCCGATGGTAGGGTTCGAGTGTGGCGCAGACCCCACGAAGCCATGGACCCAAACTGTCAGCAAGGCACTGTTCAAGCTGGTGGTGGCTCCGTAATGGTGTGGGCTGTTTTTTCATGGCATGGACTTGGTCCTCTAGTGCGACTGGACCGAACATTGACTGGAAATGCTTATGTGCAGCTACTTGGAGATCACTTGCAGCCATTCATGGACTTCATGTACCCAAACAACGATGGGATTTTTATGGATGACAATGCGCCATGTCACCGGGCCACAACTGTTCGCAATTGGTTTGAAGAAAATTCTGGACAATTCCAACGAATGATTTGGCCACCTAGATCGCCCGACATGAATCCCATTGAGCATTTATGGGACACCATCGAGAGGTCTGTTCGTGCCCAAAATCCTGCCCCATCAACGCTTTCACAATTATGGACGTCTATCGAGACAGCATGGCTCAATATTCCTGCAGAAGACTTCCAACGACTTGTTGAGTCCATGCCACGTCGAGTTGTTGCACTTCGCCGGGCAAAAGGAGGGCCGACACGATATTAAGAGGTATCCCATGACTTTTGTCACTTCAGTGTATATATAATCCTTTGTGTAGATGAAAGTTATACGGTTTTATACTTCAAAAGATATTTTACATTTGTTTTCTTTGCTCTTGTATTTTCTTTAGAAAACGACTTTTCTTCAAAATTATTTTTCATACTTTACATTATACATTAATTTGTTACACACATCACTTGCACATTTACACATTTTGTTCGTTTCAAACGATAAAGTCTGTTTTCATTTTTCAGTTCTGTTTTTTAAGTGAAGAAACCTTTTATTTTGTACAAAAATGGTAAACTTTGGTTTCCTTTCCTTTATGTAATCGTTTTATATATTTTAAAAACAAATGTTCCAAATTAAAGTGGGCTTTTCTTTCATTTATTCTAGATGAATATAAATTATTATAACAGACAAACGAAAACAAATTTATCTATATTCGACTACTTACATTTATATTCTCAATTACAACTGTTCAATTCAGTCATATTAAACGTGTGTTCAAAATCATAAACACAAAGATCCAAAAAATAAAAAAATAAATTAAAAAAAACATTTGGTCAAAAAAGAAACAAAAAGCTGAAAGTCACTTTTAACATTTTTAAATTTAACTTTCTTAACAATTCCATCCACCCCCCCCCTTCTTTTTTATATGGCATTACTATTTACATACCAGATTTGTCAAAAATCATACTACACTCATGTCCACAAATTAAGGATACTTCAGAATCACCAGAAAATCGAACTCTAAGATGAATAAATCAACCATAAAATGGCTACACACATCTTCACGAATAATATGCAAATTACAGGAAGCAACTGGATAACGCCAATTGTGCGTCACGATGACGAGAGTAAAAGACTGATATATAAGGAATGCTGGCAATGAAGTAAAAGTGTTTGCACGCTTTTTACAAGCCTTTAGGTGCTCCGGCACACTGTAAAAAATTTTCCTTAAACTTTACGGTAAAAGTTACTGGCATCCATGTTGCCAGTAACTTTTACCGTAAAATATTTTTTACTGTAGAATTTTACTGAAGAGAAAACGAGAATTAAAAGCGTGAGATACGAACGATAAGGATCGAACCCGGGACTCAATTTTTTACACGGCTTTACTATCCACGGTACCAAATGAGACACATCAGGAAAGCGGAAAAAGTGTGTCATCTGCATCTCACAGTAAGTCACGTGGTGATCAATTGGCGGTACAATTTACTGTACAAATTTTCTGCACGGTAAACGCTTCATTTTACAGTAACATTTACCATAAAAGCTTCGTGAATTTTTAACAGTGTAGCGTAATAATGACTGAAAGGAAGCATTCTGATGACATTTTACGCGGTAAAATTAACGGCCAAACTGGAACCATGGCAGGCCAAATCTATCGGGACGCCATTCTGGATCAACATATACTCTTATTTCGGAAGAGAAACTCATTAAAAATCAAAGTATAAACTATTTACCGTTTAATTTGATCGTGTATAAAATTTGACATTCTATATCCTCCTGAATGCTGTCAATGATTCAAACCAATGCAAGCAGAAAAAATCCCAAAACTATTTAATAAACACAAAGAAAATACTCTGCTGCAGTACGCTCTTTGTTTTTGTACTGCTGTCTGTGATAGATCTCTTTTGTTCTCTGAGAAAATACATTTGCGAAAATTTCGACTGTAACTCTTTCTTCTCTTGCGCGGTAACTTGTATTTATTTTTATATTGAGAAGGTCTAACGCATTTTTATTCTATTACAGGTACAAACAATGAAGTCTTGTAAAAATGCAAGCAGGAATAAAGCCATTCAATGGACTTTCTTGACAAAATTTCGGAAGAACTATTCCCCATGAAAGTAAAAAGGAAATAAACGCTATTTTATTGAATATATTTTATTCATGTGCCGATATTGAAAGCAAAAAATGCTTAAGCCTCGAGTTTATACTATGGAATAAAAAGGCGAGAATCTTTCAGAAAATCGCGTGAAAAGAAAATATTTTACGAAAGTCAAATCAAAATGTCTAAACACATATACACCATCCTTTACTTTGTAATATAAAAGCTTAGATTTTAAAGCTCACTTTAGCTGCTGCACTTGCAGGAAATTTTATATTGAGCAATAAATAGCTTCAGACATTTTTGAATGATAAAATGTATGGGCAAGAAATATTAGAATATCTTCATTTTATCTACATTTGCTTGAATGACTTTCGATAGTCTGTTTTTAATGAAGATAAAATTGAAAATGAAGGGGAGAAAAACAGAAAACTACTTTAAATTTACTACTTATCTTTAACAATGGCAATCCGCAAAAAACACACATACACAAAAAGTGAAATTAATGTAGATAGCTATGTTTGTAAATTTCATTAAACCCTTAACGAGCAAAAACTCAGGACATTATTCCAAACAAATGTAACTAAGTACTGTCTAGCTGCGTATTGCGCGCCTGGCAGCCACGATCGCTTCCATTTGAAAAAGGGGTGATTGGATAAGGAGACGCATTTGCCGGTGCTTTCGCTTCTTACTTCCTGTTGACTGTTACTTCGCATTTCTCCCCTATTTTGAGGAACTCCAGAGACCTCAGGCATGCGCAGATGCGAGGAAGGTTTTACGATAAAAGATTAGACAGTAAATGTATATTCAGGTTTATGTTGTAAAATTACAATTCAAATTGATTTTGAAGCATTTTAAATATCTCGAGTACGAGTTCTGATATATTTAAATAAGACCATTAATTATGGGTTAATTTTTGATGCACTGCAAAGGAAAAAAAAATTTTTACAGAATAATACTGGCAGCATAAGTTCCAGTTTAAAACTGTAAAAACACAGTAATAAACTGTAAAACTATCTATTTTACAGTTTATTACTGTAAAACTATCAATTTTACGGTTTATTACTTTAAAATTAGCAATTTTATCACAAAATTAGCTGTATTATACAGTAAAAACAACAGTATAATACTGGCAGCAGAGGTTCCAGTTTAAATCTGTTATATGCACTAATAAACTGCCAAGTTAGCAATTTTACAGTTTATTACTGTAAAATTAGGTATATTATACGGTAAAAACAAAATTTAATTTTTTAATGTGGGAATAATTTTCATAATATTGAATTTACTGATTCAAATTGGGATAGTAATATTGATGATTGACGGTTATATTCCAGATTTTGTTTTATGTTGTGGAATGGAACTATTTCTGGGGAATATAAAAAAGAAAAAAAATGTTGCTTTGAGTCGTACTAAGGCTGAGTACATGAGCTTATCTGATGGATGTAAGAACAGTTGTATTTGCAAAAATCACTGAATGAGTTAAAGTCAGCTGATCTATCTAAAGTGAAGATATTTGTTGACAATCATGGAGCTTTAAAATTGGCTGAAGCTTCTTTACATCGCACAAAACATATTGATATTCGGCACCAATTTATTAAGGGTACGTTAGTAAATAACAATAATATCTTTCTCAAACACATTTCTATGTCTGACATGAGCGCTGACATATTAACTAAGCAATTTTCTATTCCAAAGCCATGTAAGTAGCACTGTAAGTGTTTGAATTTATTAACTGTTAAGAATGTATTGTCTTTAAATTTATTTTACTTGTGAGGTATGTAGATGCAACCGTTCCTTTTTTTTTTTTAAATAATTTTACTGGTTTATAATTGAGGGGGGTTGAGCGGCAATTCTAAACCCTGTATCGTTGGAAAGAGATGGAGTGAACTGTTTCTATAGTCAGGGTTGGATCTTAGAGCAGATATTAATAAATGGAGGGAGCAAGTCCAATCATTGGCTTACAAAAAGGTGAAACAAAGTTCCCAAGTCACGTGGTTCAACATCGGCGAATGAGAGACACGTTTGCATGAAACAAGTGAAAGAAACCAGATTTCTTCCACCACTTTACTTTAAAATATATCACGTGACTTGAGATCTGTGTTTCAAGGGTTGAAGACTTTACTCCCTCCACTTTATTACTTCTCAATGGTTTATCTGCAGAGGTATGACGTCATCCTCTCGTATTTTATCTACTGTCGCAGTACGTTCTTCTCGGCATTCTGGTAATCATGTAGTTCCTGTATTATGTTTTTACCATGTTTGTGTTGTGTAGATTTCCTCGTGCTTTGAAACCAAACTTTTACCTTTTACCATTCTGAAACCAATGCCTCTGCATACCCCCCCCCCCCGATTGGATTCCCAACATACTGTACTGTAAAACTCTTAGCGACGTAGTATATCCAAGAGATAGCTATGAATCAGTCACCTAAACGGTAACTACTCCGAGTTTTCTATACTATTAGTCAGAGCTTTTGAAAATTAATTTAAAGCAGGGAAAGAACTCATAAAGATTATGCAAAAAAGTACGCGATTACTATGTTTTCTAAAATTAATTTAAAGACTTCAACAGATGGTTAAAAATATGTTGTATTACACTTCAAAAAATAAAATGCTGCTTTTATAGTATAATACTCGCAGCAGAGCTTCCAGTTTAAAACCGTATTATGCACAGTAATAAACTTTAAAATTAGCAACTCTACAGTTTATTACTGTAAAACAGCAATTTGGCAGTTTATTACACAAAATTAGCTGTATTATACAGTAAAAACAACAGTATAATAGTGGCAGCAGTGGTTCCAGTTTAAAACTAAAATGCACAGTAATAAACTGTAAAATTAGCAATTTTATAATTTATTACTATTATTAAAGCAGCAATTTTTCAGTTTATTAATGTAAAATGAGCAATTTCACAGTTCATTACTGTAAAATTAACAATTTTTAAAGTTTGTTACTATAAAATTAGCTGTAGTATTAGATAAAATAGCTGTATTTTTAGTTTGTAGATTGAACGGTTTGCCTCTTTTCTGTACTTTAAAAATCAATTCAAAAATGAATAATTTCAGTGCATTTTATTAAATAAATACACTATTAAAAAATTACTCACTTAAAAATAAGTGCCAATGGTTGAATTGTTAAAACTTTACTCAACGTTCCTGAAGTATTTGTGATGATAAGTTTTTTTCACACATATTTTCTCACAAAAACGAGTTCTTTCAATTTAATTTCTTTGCGTATTATTTTAATTATAACAAATTTATACTTTAGCAAACATTTTTAATAGTTCTAACGGAAGAGCTTATTTGGTTAAAACTTTAAAAAAAAAATAAATTTCTCATTATAAAAAGTACTTAACGAATAGAACTTGAGAGGATAAAGTTAAAAGACTTTTGAAAGTAATTTCAGACTTGATTAAATTAAGTACCAAGTCACTAACTGTCAATATCTATAAATATCATGGGCGTCAAACATAACAATATTCCTTAGAAATATTGAAAATTCGATGATCGCATGTAAGTTAATACTTAACTGTTCGATCTTCATCGAAAAATGTTAAGAACATGTTTCGCAAGCTAACATTTTTAATGAAAGAAACGCTTATCGATTTTTCAATCACCCTGTGCGACTTTGTCTTATAAAATAACTTTACTTTTATAATGGACAATAGATCGCTTTTAAAGTGTTTCATGAAAGTTTTGAACAACAATTTGGTCTTGAAGTATCAAACTCAAGAGAATCAAACTCAATGTGTTGGGAGCAAGTAAGTGAAAGCAAGCAAGCAAAAATGTACACTGTTAAAAATTTTCCTGAAATTTTACGGTAAAAGTTACTGGCATCCATGTTGCCAGGAAATACATAAATACATAGCAGGAAAAATAACAGGAAATACATAGCAGATCTTTAAATAAAACGCTTTATCTTCAAAAAAAAAAAATGATTTGAAAAGAAAGGGAAGAAATTCTTTCATTGTAATTAATACAATAACGATTGCAATTCGTTGGTTGCTGGTTTTCTTGTGCCCAATGTTAGAAACTTGTTTAACGAATTTCAAGTTATCAGCTGAACTAAGATTTCAATGCAATATACCGCCAACTCGGTGATTCCATCCGAGGACTGCAGTTTCGTGCTTATTGGCACTCGTCAGCATGGAATAGGATTAACCGAGCCGGAGGCACAAATCCTCTTATAGAAGCAAAGAGAGCTAAAAAACTGGTAGCTAATAGGAAATTTGTTATATACTGCTTTATAAGATTTTATTGTTTATTTTTGTTTAGATTTCATTTTGACACACACGAAAAGACAGTTAAAAAAATCAAAATAAAAATCATATTAAAAAAATCTTTTAAGTACATGTTTTAAGAGCAAAGTGTACCGATACACCTGTTTTACAGAATTTAGGTTTAATATTTGCATCGAAAGCTTCATTTGGAAACTAACTGTCGGAGAATTTTACTTAAGATTCTGCTCTTACAAATTCTTAAGTTACATTTTTGTTAGATAATAATCAGGTTTTAAAAGCAAAAGTATCAGGGGGTTATGCATCGAAATTTTACAGCTAGAAATTGGCTTAATGTTTACGATTTTCGAAACTACCACGAAAAGTATCAAGACTACAGGAGCAATCCATTTAGTCTTTTTTTGAAACAAAAATAACTTTACAGCAACACGTATCAGGTTAAATGTTAACAAGAAAATAAATGTTCATATTTTCTCAAAAGAAGAAGAAACAGAGGGAGAAACATCAAATCCGAAAAAAAGAAGGGACATAGAACGAGAAATTCAACTCACAAGATTAAAAAAAATAAATAAATGGATAAATAAAAATACGCTACGTGAAACCTTCAACTTGGAGTGATGATTAAATGCTTTCTCGAGAAAATCGCCGGTGCCAAACATTAAAAATACTAAGATCTCTCTTAAAGATTTTATTTATCCTCGTGACGTTAGCTTTACGTCATTTAGAAACTGCTTTTGGCCGTGGGAGTTGATAAAAATATGCTGATTTTCGGAAGCTTTTCATAAAAGTTTTCATTGAGATGTTTCTCCATTTTCTTTGGAGAGCATATTTATTACATGCTGACATTAGTTTCGTCTCAATTTATTTCCTTTTCAAAATGAATGTAACGATTTTTTTTTCTGTAACAAGCGATATCAGTTTCGAAATAAACTTTTATTTCGTGTTTTCTAGCGTTCTTACTAACGCAAAAAAAGATAAATAAATAAATAAATAAATATAGACTTCAAGAAAAAAAAAACCATATCTAAATTAAATGCTCGGAAAAAAAGAAAGGAATGTTTCTGATGATTGTTAAGATTAAGCACCTCGAAGCGAAGTCTACAGTTCTAAGAGTTTTTGCTCAATTTCGATTTTTTTTTAAATTATTTTCCAACTTTTCGAGACGAAAAAAATTTCCCAACCCTTTACATTATATATCATTCGAAGGAACTTTTTTCACCAGAAGGAGATATTTGCTCCATTTCTCTCAAATAGTTAGAACAGGAGATATAAGTGCATTTAATTTAGCTGACATTTAGGGCCCAACTCGATTCACATCATCTTTACATTCAGTAGGAAGTGCCGAAATTCGATTCACCGAGATTGTGCTCAAACACAGTTACCCGTTGACTTTGGCTCACTTTTTAACCGACAAAAAAGAGGAGGTTCTAAAGTCAAGGTGTATGTATGGTTTTTTTTTTTTTTTTGTGTGTGTTAGCTCACAGCGTCTGACATAGAGAATTGCTTTGAACAATGGATGGGATTTTTTAATGCATGGGAGAAGGTCTGACTTAGGTCCCATACATTGGCTTGACTATATTTGCTCTTTATAAAAAAACTTCAGGCAATTTCGCTTTTTAAAATGATTTGGAAAAATAACCTATTGTTGAAGAAACTAGTTGCCATGACACAATAATGTTAATAGTCATTATAATGGCAATTTTGAATGAAAGCTTCTTTGAAGCAAACGTGAAATTCATTACTATCATTGCTCTCTGGTATTTTTTTTTCTTCATCTAATGCTAAGAACACATAACGTGGCACGTTCACAGTATTTTTATGACGAGTAACTTGTATTTTTTTTGAAATATAAATTACTTGATACGCTGTTAATATTTAAATGGTGCTGATTACTAGGGATGCACCGATTATTCGGCCATAATAGGTCACTTTGATTATTAGTAATCGTCAAAATTTGG